>JAVJIF010008373.1:0-208505 GCA_038442645.1 Agave tequilana | reverse complement strand
GACCCTTAGTCAAAATATTCACGGTCACAAGATGCAAATGACTTAGGGTAAAATAATAGACTAGATGAGAATACAATTTTATTCCTAACCTTAATTGATAACAAATATTGAATAGAGGCTAAGTCTAGGGATGAATAATTCGATACTCTTATAACTTATAAGTTGCTTAATACTTGTAAAAACACTTCAAATATTTTCTCTTCTTTTCAAAATGTATTTTCGAAAATACTAACAAATTATTTTTTCTTTATGAATTTTGTAGGTGAAATCCACTAAAAACCCTCAGGAGACTACAACTCCTCCTCAAGGGGTAACCTAGAGGTTTAAAGGCTTATTGCACATGCTAAGTGCAATCGCGTGACCTACAAAAGTGATCCAATAAAAACCTTAGGTTAGTTTTATTTTGCTCAAGGACGAGCAAAAGATAAGTGTGGGGGTGTGTTTTGGACACATATATTGCATAAACATTATTACATTCCTACATATATATTCTATAATAAATCATTACAAACTCACTTATCTTAATGTCCTAATCCTTACAAGATGATAATGAAAAGATAAACATGAATTCTATCCAAACAAACCCAAAAGTTCAAATCAAACAGGGATCGACTCAAATTCAGAGAATCTTTAGTTATCTTATCTGAGGATTTGGATTTACCAGATAAGATAATACTAAAAAATTCAAAGAAAAAAATGAATTTTTGAAGACCTTATTGGGTTTGCTGAGGATAAATGGATAGAGAGAAGATCAATGGATGAGATGAAGCAATTTAGATTCGGATTCAGATTGGATACAGTTTAGCATTTTAATCATAACTTTCGTTACCGAATCTCAACTCTGATGATTCAAGATGAACCAGAAAGAATATTTAAAGGGTTGCAACTCTTATGTTGATCACTATTTCGAATTCTATCATCTGATAAGTAATATTTAGCTATCACACGCCAATAAGCTGCAGATCAGAATTTTGAATAAATCAAGTTGGAGATAAGGGAAGATTGAAATTCAAAAATAGCCAACACTTCCTATCTCCCTACGCTCTCCCTTATCACTATTTTCCTATAAATACCTGTATTCATTGAGAGAGAGGGAGTACAAGAGAAAGCTGAAAAGCCAGAAAAGAGGGTTTTGAGCGTTGTAATGCGAGATTGGAGAGGATCAAGGGCTTTGTATTTGATGCTTATTGAATAAAATTTAGAATTCTTCTTTACAATCTTGCTGCGTTCAGTCTAAGTCTTTCTTTAGTTTTCTCTTTATTTTTTTTATGCTATTCTTTTCTTGCATATTTGATTCCATGAAGTTTTCTCTTTTCTTTTATTAGCTTCTTTGCTTTCAGCATCGTTTGAAGGAGGGAGACATCAAGGCAACGATAAGAAATAAGTTCACTGGTTCATCTTCCTCTTCCCTTCGTACCAATCTCTTAATTTCTTTTTTTACTGTGGATATTCAAATCTTCGCAAAAGGTTAGTATTTATTTCTTCTTTTGCTTTCTTCATATTTTATTTTTCTTTTACTTTATTCATATTTTTATTTTGCTTTTGTTTTCTTCTACAAGATCTTTATTTATTTATTTTAAAAAAAACAAAATTCCAACCTTCATCCAAGGGATTTCTCAACTAGAATAAGATAAAAGTGAGATTTTTAATAACTAAATTTTCAAGAGTAAGTCTCTGTGGATTCGATCCTATACTTGTCACTACACACTTTGTTAAAAGGATTCTAGCAAGTTTGTGTTTCACAACTTGTACGTGATTCAACAATTATAGAGTTTTTCATGAAATTCGAAACGCGAACAATTACTTAAGACTCTCTCAGTTAGAAATCTTGCCTGGTAAATTTGTTAAGTATGAAGACTTCCAAGAATATGGTATTGTTTTTTTCCTTCAAATTGTGGTCTTTATACTATATTTTCCATAGAATCTAGGCAAGGGTATTATCCCTTCTTGATCCACCTCTTTTACAAAATTTAACCTATGAAGATAATGATGATAATATTCATATCTATTCTCTGGTTAAAGAGTGCATATCAAGTTATCTTCAAAATCTTTATGTCGTATCCTTTCTATTCCGTATCACGAGCTATCTCTTAATGATATTGCTATGGATGATGATGAAGTTTTATCAAATATTTCTTCCGGTCAAGGACTACCAATGACAAACACAAAATTAAAACCTGTTCCTCGTCTAATTGGTCGTATCCTTGCTTGTAATATATGCCTAAAAACTGGGAGTTATAACTACTATTCCTGTGATTTAGCTACTTGTGTCTATGCCATCAAGGCTAGACTAGAAGTAATGGGTTAAGATAATATTTAATAATCTTGTCAAAGAGCATACATCCTTCTTACTGTATGGAGCTTTTCTTTCCCATGTTTTCAAAAATTTAAATAGATCTTGCTTCCGAAACAAGTGTCGTCAAAGTTTTCGAGCCATTTGATCATTTTATTCTCCATCACATGACTTTATGACTTTCCTCAACCTCCACCACAACCACACCTAAACATCAACCCTCTCCTCCTCCACAAAGTTCTACTCAAGTTCCTTCCTTATCAACTCAACCTCCATTCACTGAACCTACTTCCTCTCAACCATCTCCTTCCTTTCCTGATGCCTTTTATAACTCTATTTTGCTAAAATTTTGACTCTACAAGCCCAACAAACATCTATGCTGAACTCTCAGTCTACATTATTCAACAATCAATCTCTATTCATGGAGCATTTTATGAATATGCAACTGAAGATGGAGTCTTTTGAAGCCATACAAATGGAAATACTAGATCTCCTCTAGACCCATTTTCCACCACCTCCTCCTCCTGGATTCAACATTTGATGCACATGGCGTTGGATTATTTTTGTGTTGCTACATGTTTTTGGGGTTCTTACATCTTTTTGTATTTTCTTTTGCTATGACTTTTTCGTTTTCTATTGTAATAATTGACACTTTTGTTATGTTATGCAAACTTTGATTGTTAATGTCTGCCTTTATGATCTGTGATATTTCTCTTTTTGGTAATGCCAAAGAGGGAGAAGTGAGAAGTAATGGCTATATGCTAAGTTATGGCAATATGCTATGTTTTTCTGTGATTCTTGATATCTTTCTGTGTTACATATGGCAAAGATATATGGATAAGATATATGGATATATGGATATGGTTTATGTCTCATGCAAAGGAAGAACAATTGTTATCTATATATTTGTTATAACCTGTTCACTACAGGGGAGTTTCTCTACAGAGGGAGTTTTCGTGCACAGATTGTCATCATCAAAAAGGGGAAGAATGTTGGAACTTACAGTTTGATAGATTTTGATGATGAATAACAAAAGTGATAGATGCACTGGAGCATTATCTCAAGAGTTAATACTGAGTTCTGGTTGCTCAAGCTCATATAAGGATTTTAACTATTTTTTGTGTATTTTTTAGAATTTTGTTAAAAGTCTTGATCACGCACACAATATAGTCATATAGTCGACTTATACCTAAGTCGTCGACTAATATATCCTCTAGTCGATTTGATCCTTTATATAGTCGACTAAGTGTCTTCACAAAAAATATATCAGCTCTCTGTTTGTTGACTGTAACCAATATTAGTCGACTTATCAACTCTGCTAGTCGACTAAGTTTAGTTTTTAGAGACTTGTTATTCTGTGTCAGTCTTCATATAGTCGACTTGATATCTTGGATAGTCAACTAACATAGTCAAATTTTCTTATACTAGTCGACTACTCCTATACCCTAGTCGACTAACTTTAGTTTCTGTCTGTTAATCAGTTATTAATTTTCTGGTGTTTTATCCAACGTTATGATTTTCAAATTGAGTTGATAACTTCCCTAACTGACCATTGATTTCACCTATAAATAGAGATGTTGTCCTAGGATGAATTCTCCAATTCAAATCACAAGTTTTTCTGTCCAAACTCTATTCAAAAATTCTGTTTTCAGAAAACTTTTTCTACTTTCTATTCTTCACACAATTCTAATTCTATTGTAAAGAATTCTAGAGTCCACCTATAAGAGACCTCGTTCACGATCACATACAAGTTTCAAGCCTTATAGGATTCATTGTAATGATTCAAAGAGTTGTTGTCTTCTTGGTGTAGAGAAGAGTTGTAGAGATTTCGCAAAGGTTATTTTGTCAAGTGGTGTACAAGGAGTTGATTTTGGGGTGTATCAAAATCAGAATAAGAAAAATCTCAAGCGGGTTGCTGGGGACTGGACGTAGGTCACAAGAACCGAATCAGAATAAAATCTCTTGTGTTTGTGTATGCATTTTTCTGAGATTTTTTCTATACATTTACTGTCCTATAAGTAGTTTATTTTTAAAAATTTATAAACACTATTCACCCTCCCTCTAGTGTTTGTGTTGCTTTATTTATAGATCCTACAATCCATACTATCATGATCATTGGAAGAGCTAGCATAATCATGAAGATGAGAATCTGAAGTTATCTCAAGGAGTCATTCCCTTGGACCATGAAGCACGCTTGCTCGGACTCATCTATTGCAGGTTCTCTCTCTACATAGTTTGAAGCATGCTCCTTGAGAAAGCTTAAAGTGTTCCATACTGCAATTGCGGAATCACAATGAGAAACAATAGACAAATGATTTTTGCCGAGTGTTTGCCTTGGCTTGTGCATTAGCCCCTAAATACTTGTCATTACTAATATATGATTTCTTAGTAGGGGCAAGGTAAACATGCAATTCTAGGGCCTTAAGATAAGCACTCATTTTAAATCTTCACATGTCAATGTTGGAAACATCATACATGGAAGGAGCAAGAAAATCCATGAGTGTAAACTAATATGTGTGCAAAGCAAATGAATAGACTAGCAAATGAGGATCTCACTCCTAGGTGGTTAAACCGAATATCAGGAGCGTAGGCTCTGATGCCAATTGAAAATACACCTAAAGGGGGGTGAATAGGTATAGTGCTAATCTAAGTAAATCATGCGGAATTAAAAACTTAATAGCTAATACACAAAGTATAACCAAGAGTGAGTCCGAATTCCCTGTGAAGGGCTCTGGAACTACTCCTCACGATTCCTCTAAATTATGAGTTGAGGAGCTTCAATAGCCTCTTGGTTGAATATAAGTGTGAGCACACAAATAATATCTAGCATGTATGAGAATGAGCAATAATAACAACAATGCAAGATAAAAAGAGATGAGAGTAGAGAGATAGAAGATCAAACGCAAACACAAGGACATGTTTCGAGGTTCGAGCCACTGCTCTACGTTCCCGCCTTTACACAGAAGGATTTTCACGATATCTACACAAGACCTTCCACAAAGGGACCTCCACTGAGGAATTACAAATACAAATCGGGAGTACACAACTCTAACTCTCTCACACACCTTTATACAAGAGGGTAGGCACAAAGCAAAGAAAAATTATAACTTGGTGATCACTTAGATCACAAACAATCTCTTGGTGATTAGAAAGGATCACAAACAAAACACCTCTCACAGGACAAATTTGTAATGAAGAGCTCAAATATGTGAGGAAACAAAGTGTTGGAAAAGAAACAATAAAGAAAACACTGGGAAAAACTTCTTGATAGATATGAAAAATGAAGAACAAAATAGAATTCCTAAAGGATTGATTTTCTTTGATTTTTCAAAACCTTTGAAACAAATAAAGATAGAATGTTTTAGCGCAAAAACTTTTTTTTAAAACTTGCTGAAAATGAAAGTACACCTAGAGGGGGGGTGAATAGGTGTAAGGCTAATCTAATGACAAATGATGCGGAATTAAAAACTAATTGCAACACACTCAGTGTAACCAAAGAGTGTAGCCGAATTCTCGGTGAAGGGCTCTGGACTATCTCCTCTAAATTCCTCTATATAAGAGTTGAGGTGCTATGTAAAGCTCTTTTGGTTCAACACAAGTGAGGCACACAAATGATACCAAACTTATAAATGATATGAGCAATATGAATTAATGCAAGATATAAAGAGAGAGAGAGAGAGAGAGTTTAGAGATAGTGGATCAAACGCAAACACCGAGATATGTTTCGAGGTTCGAGCCACTACTCTACATCCCCGCCTTCACACAGAAGGATTTTCACTATACGTTCACACAGGACTTCCCACACAGGGAACCTCCACTGAGGATTTGACAAATACAACTAGGAGTACATAACTCCTCTTTCCAACAAACAACATCCACACAAGAGGCAAGGCACAACAACAATCAACTCTCACTAGAGGGATAAGGTACTAAGCCAAACAATAACAATCATCTCTACACTTAGAGGGATAGGCACAAAGCCAAAACTCCAACCTCAATCACCTCTACACTTAGAGGGATACCAACAAACTCAAACTCCTCCACAATCACCTCTACACAAGAGGGATAACAACAAACACAAAGAAGGTTACAACTCTTGTTGGTCTCAATAAATCACAAACTAATTCTTTCCACAAAAATAAGATCCTATAGATAGGATAGGGTTGATAGCTCAAGTGTGAGAAAACTAAGGGTTTGGAAATCAAAAACATAAAGAAAATACTTGGGAAAACTTCTAGGATAAAATAGAAATGAAGATCAAAAACAATTCCCAAAGACTTCTCATTTTCTTTAATTTTTTCAACCCTTTAAAACAAATAAAAGATAATTCTTTTTGGTACAAAAACTCTTTTAAAAACTTGCTGTTAAACACTTGTAAAGATGAAAAAAATTGCTCTCTAAAAACTTGTTGAAAACAACTCAAGAGAAGGCATATATATAGCCTCTCAAAAATCTGCCCGTTGGTAGCCAGGAAAGGGCAAAAATGCCCTTCCGGTCGACCGTCTGGTCGACCGGCCAACGGTCATTTTATGACCGTTGTGCCTCCGATCGACCGCCCGGTCAATCGGCCCCCCACCCGAGAGTGGGGTGATTTTAGTCGGTCGACCGCGCAGTCGACCGGTCGAATGGCTGGCCTTTGTGCACGTCCCGTGCACATCGGTCGACCGGGATGGTCGACCGACTCCTGGTCTGGTCGACCGTCCGGTCGACCGCCAGTGCAGTCTGGCTGGGGATTTGGGTATTAAAAACTTGTCTTTTTAATTTCAATTAAATCCCATAAAATCACATAAATTTCACAAAAATAAGTTCTTATTAGATCTTTGAATACCAAACATGTCTGACTAAAAATCAACACATATTATAAACTATTTGAACCATTTTTGTGATATTGAATTTGGCTAAAACACAAAATCGGTATTTTTCAAAACTTGAATTTTTGAAATGGAAAACCGTTTTCTTCAAAACTCATGTAAATATAAAAACATGATATTGAAACAACTTTGAAGCATATTGTATATGGATAAATCCAATATACATATAAGATATATATATATATGAATGTTTTTGACATGAAATCCAAAATCGGTTAAACCGAAAACCAAAACCAATAAACTTTAAACTTGTGTGTGTATGTGAACTTGAGCATATCAATACTATCTACCTTTACACAAGATCTAAACATAAACTAAACTAAACACAAACTGAAGTCTCTTGTAGAACTCCTCCAAGTCGACTCGATCCAAACACGATCCAACGAGCTTGACTCCAACCGAGCACTAGATGCGATCTTGACATCCGAGCTTTTGAATCAACATGCGTAAGCTCCAAAATTTCTTTGTTGAAGTTAAACACCTACTAATATCTTGGTCGATCACTGAAACTATTTAAACACAAGATTATTAGTAAACTATAACTATATGGGTTTAATCATCATCAAAACTAGAGTGATGGGCCTCTGGGCCAACAATCTCCCCCTTTTTGATGATGACAAAACTCATGGAGTTATATATGCATGGATTAAAGTTAAGCTTCATAGAAGCTTCCCCTTAACTCATGCAAAGCAATAAACAATAAAGATATTCAATGAATGCATAAACCAAATAACACATATATGCATAAATGAAGAATAAAACCAAACATATATGCTCTGATACCAATTGAAAAATAAACATGCATATAAATGACATAAATATGTATATATAAAACTCCAAATTTCTCTCCCCCTTTTTGTCAAATCATCAATAAAGAGGCATAAATAAACTCTCAAAAAAAAATTTCCTTCCCCTTTTTTTGTCAAATCAAACAAGAAGGAAGTATATGCGATATGCATTCATGAAGAAGAGAGACGTAAAGTTAACTCCCTCTGCATACATGCATTACATAAAAAAGGGATGACTAAACCCTAATCACATAATGCATAATATACAATGTATAAAAGGAGATGTGAAGCTCCCTCTACACACGTGTAAGACATAGAGAAGAGAGATCAAGCTCCTCAATATGAGATACACTCAACATGAATCTATATATAGAGAAGATGTTAAGCTTCCCTTGCATATAATCAATACATATCAAAACAATATGATACCAACTGAAAAATATATCAATATGTGATAAAGGTATACATCGAAACATTATGATACCAATTTATGATACCAATTAAAAATAAACAAATATTTTTAAGATACTAATTGAAAGTAAACAAAATTTTTTAAGATACCAAAGATACCAATTGAAAATATCTTGATACCAAAAAAATGTCTTGTAAATTTTGATATCAATAGAAAATGAAACATTGTATGTTTTTGATACCAATTGAAATATATATATATATATATATATATATATATATATATATATAATATATATATATATATATTATATATATATATATATATATATATATATATATATTGGAAATCTTGATACCAATTGAAAGTAAAAACCAAATTGTTTTAGGTAACATAACTCATGTCAATATAGATACCAATTTAAAATGAACCATGATACCAATATTGAAAATGTTAGCATATACCAAAATAAGTATTTTTCATCATAAATAATAGGAGTAAGATACAATTGAAAATAAAATCGATTGAAAGATAAAACACGAATTTTCTCTCCCTTTATGAAATACTAATAAAAATGATGCATAAACTTGTATAAGATACCAACTGAAAAATAATTGATATTAAGGAATAAATCAAGCTTAGCATAAACATAATTTGTGCTTTAAGATGTAAAGATATTGTAAGCACAATCAAATCACACACACACACACACACACACACACACACAACACATATATATATATATATATATATGAAAATATATACATCAATCGAAATTGATACTATTTGAAGTTTGAAGCATACATATAAAAAAAATATGAGTATACAAGAAAAATATCAATTGTGATACCAATTGAAAATACAAAGAGGATCAAATGCGTAACTCATAATTTCCTCCCTTTTCAAGCACATGTTTAAATAGATTTTCAATTAGGCTCATGATTGAAGAATGAAAGTGTTAAGAATTACCGTGTAGCTTTGGGCTAACGGGTCGTGTCCATAAGGAGGAATGCGATAGAAGCTTTTCGGTGTTTTAGTTTAGAAAGCAAAGAATGGTGTTTATTTTTTAGTTGAAAAGAGAATGGAGAGAAGGGAAGTGATTTAAAGAAAAACTTAAAACTTAGAGAAGGCTTTGGAAAAGGTGATCTTTAGAAAATGATGAAGATTGTTTGGTTATTTTTAATATAGGAAAAAGATCTGAGCTCACTAATTTTCTACTCAACTACTTACTTATCTCAAGAACATTTTGGTGCCTCACTTTTATCATAGGCAAAAACCTTAGTTTCTTTTAATATCCAAGTAATACAAATAAGATGATTTTGGTTTAAATCTTAAGGCCTTTCTTAACACATCATTAAAAGAGAATGTTAAACCATCAAGCGCGAAGAAGCAAGTATGGAATAAAAACATCTTAAAGATATTTGTGTTTAGAAAATCCAAGTTTAAAAGAAAAGCATCCTCATGAGCTTTCAAGAACATGGTTTAACTCAGGCATTATTATGATTCAAGAGAGTCGCTTTCATAAAAAATCAATCAAGAGAAAGGAGGTAGAAGTGATTAATTAGTGAGCCTAGAAAATAAGTTTAGCTACTCATTAATAATGCAAAACAAGACATGAAAACAAAATAAGACATACCCGTGAATTGGAAGAAGAAGAAGAGATGCTTTAACCTTTATTGAGGTCACTTCAATCTTCAGATTATAATCACTCTATTCCTCTCTCTCACTGGTATTTGGACTAAATTGTAAATTAGAAAATAGAGATACAACTTCTCTATACTATCTAACAAAGAACCTAAACCTTAAAAATGAACAAGAATTTAATCCTAGTGTTCGCTCCCTTTTTCAGTACAAAACCCTGCCTTTTATAGGTAAAAACCTAGAGGGAAAGGAGTGAGGAGATAAGGGGAGCAAACGCTCCCCTTATCTTCACCAATAAGCAGCGGATCCGTGGCTTTGGCCGCGGATCCGCGGCCAGGATGTGGCCATGGTTACATCCTGGTGGAGTTCTGGCTTTCATGGGATTTGGCTCCCTTTTGTCTGGTTGGATTCACTGTTTGGCTCTGATTCTAATCTGATCTTCGGTGATTCTTAAGCTAACCAATTTGGATTCAAATAAAATCAAATTAACTAGTTTTCAACCTCCCTGATCTGCCATAATCTACCCCGATCTTCTGATTTTGAATTAATCTGAATTAAATCAGAATTTGATGGGCATTTGGGCTTGTTTTTCTTCCCTTTCCTTAAGCAATGGGCCTGCACTTAATAAAGAAAAATAAGACTTTCTTAATAGGATTTATTAGATAATAAACATGGTAATGTGATAATATATATGTAATATATGTGACCGATCACACCCCCACACTTATCTTTTGCTCGCCCTCGAGCAAAAATATCAAAACTAATCCTAATCAATTATTAGACTACTTTCGCAGGTCGCTCGACTGCACTGAGCATGTGCAATAAGCCATTAAACCTCTAGGTTACCCCTAGAGGACGAGTTTTGTCTCGTGAGAGTTTTCAGTGGATTGCACCCACAAAATTCATAAAGAAAAGGGAAAAAATGTTAGCATTTTCGAAAAGCATTTGAAAAGATAGAAAATATTTGAGGTATTGTTGTAAGAGTTCAAGTAATCTATAAGTTATAGGAGTATCAAACTTTTCATTCTAAAACTTAGTCTCTTTCCAAAACTTAGTCTCTATTCAAAAACATGTCATCAATCAAAGTAAGGAGTTAAATTGTATTTCTCATCTAGTCTATTACTTTACCTTGAGTCATATGTGTTGGCCCAAAGGCCCATCACTCTAGTTTTGATGATATACTCATGTAGTTATAGTACTAATGATCTTGTGTTTAATTAGTATCAGATATTTGATCAAGATCTTAGCTTGTGTTTAGCTTCAACAAAGGATTTCAAGTCAAAGTTTGAAGCTAGCACGTGTTGATTCAAGAGCTCGCGCATCATGATTGCATCAAGTACTCAAGAGGAGTCTAGCTCATTGGATCAAGGTTTGGACCAAGTCAAGAAGGAGAGAAGACCTTCAAGAGAAGACTTGTGTCATGTTTGTAAGTGTCAAGATTTTATTTTTAGATAAAATATAAAGGATAGATTAGTTGGTGAATTGCTCAAGTACATATACACTCACATACAAGATTTAGATGTGTTTTCATAAAAGAGTTTTCATTTAGAAAATACCGTTTGGTTTTTAAAGCTTAAAAATATACATGTGTTTTATCAAATTTATTTTAGAGCTTAATGTCAAAAACATAGATATTTCATTATATATGTGTAGTGGGTCATATCCATACACACTAAGCTTCAAAAGTATTTAGAATATCTTGTTTTTGTTTTTGGAGAAGTTTTGGAAAAATCGATTTTGGAAAATACAGGTTTTTTGTTTAAGGCAAAACTTCTATATTACAAAAATAGTTCAAATATTTGTAACATGTTTTGATTTTTACTCAAACATGTTTGTATTTTAAAGTATATCAATGAACTTATTTTTATAGAATTTATGAGAATTTATGGGATTTTATTGAAGAAAAAGACCAAGTTTTAAATCCCTAAAAATGTTATTCTGGCCTTCTGCCGGTCGACCGCACGGTCGACTGAGCCAGAGGTCGGTCGACCGGGCAGTTGACCGACGTGCACAAACATGCACGGCCTTGTTTGGCTAGAGGGCCGGTCGAACGACCCGGTCGACCGCCAGAGAGTTCTGCTCTCTGAAAATGGCCCCGATCGACCGGGCGGTCGACCGGCAGAGCTACTGCTCTCTGTATCCAGGCCACGGTCGACCGGCCGGTCGACCGCTGGCACAACGGTCAGAAATCTGGCCGTTGCCCGGTCGACCGGGTGGTCGACCGACAGCAGGCAGACCTGCTGAGTTGGCTTCCAACGACCATATTTTGGGAGCCTATAAAAGCGGCTTCCCTTGGACTATTTTTCACAGATTTTAAGTGGGTTTTCAAGATAGTTTTTTCTACATTTCTAAGGTGTTTATCTCCACTTGATTTAGAGCCAAATACTTCCATATCAAAAGGAGAGTTTATTAAAAGTTTTCAAAAGTGATTTATTGAGTTTTTCATAACCAAATCAATCCTTGTTTTTCTCACACATACTTGAGCTTTCCATTACTATATCCATCCTATAGGAGAGTTGTTGTGAGAGTGTTATTAGGTGATCAAAGTGTTTAGATCACCAAGTGTTCATTCTTTTATTTGAGGAGGCGGACTTACGGTTCGTGTTGTTTCGAGTTCTAGTGAGAGCTTGGTGTAGAGATGTGGCCTCGGCAAGCTAGTGTGCTTGCGATATGTAGTTCTTGCGGGAACAAGAGAGGGACTAGTGAGTCCAAGGAGTTCTAGTGTGAACTCGTTGTAGGTGTTACGGCACTAAGTGATCCGGTGGGATCGATTCTAGTGGAAATCCTTCATAGTGTTGAAGGCGGGGACGTAGAGCAAGGGTGCTCGAACCTCGAAACAAATCTCCCGTGTTTGCGATTGCTCTCTCTATCTCTCACTTGTGTTTATATCTTACATGCTTACATTGCCTTTATCTTTATATGCTTGATATTTCTTGTGCTTAAATTGATATATGCTTGGGATTGTTTGGTCACTCTTGTATTCAACCAAGAGAGCCAAAGCGGCACCTCAACTCTTAGAGGAATCTTGAGGAGAGTCCAGACCCTTCACCAGGAATTCGGTTACACTCTTGTTTATATTTGGTGTGTTTAGCATAATAGTTTTTTATTTGCAAAAATAGTTTTAATTCCACATTAAGTCATCATTAGATTAGCTAGTCACTTATTCACCCCCCTAGGTGAGTTCAATATGCACCATCGTGACCGTGAAGTTTGACTAAGGGTTCTTTAAAATTAACTCCTATGCCTTATTTATTTTATTTTTGGTGGTATTTATTCCTTAATTCTATTAGACTTAGGCTTTCTAATCTGCCCATGTAACGAGCCTTTAGTCGGTGCACCCAAACCGGACAGTCTTAGGGCACCAGGTGAGAAAACACCCTTAAGGACTTAAACACTCGAGCAGACAAGGCCACGAAACCAAGGGTTTTTATTTATAAAATGTACCCCTTTTAGGTGTGAATACTTATGCTTCATAAGGCACAAATACCCAGCTTAATTAGAGGATTTATTTATATATATATTTTTTAAACTTATCTAATTATCTTTTGCATAAATACCAAGGCTTGCTTAGCCAAAACACCTAGCTAATCAATAATTAGATTTGTATATATATATTTTTTTCTATTTTTTTATAAGGCATAAGAATTTTTGTCTTTGAACCCTAAGTGTGTAAGTATATAAAGTGTGTATATTTCTTCAAAGTAAGATCAAGACTAAATTACTTCATCAATTTTCTTCCTAACCCTGAAAATCAAATAAGTTATCTTATTTTGACCAGTATAAGAAATCCTAATTATGATTTACCTATTCCATAAAATTGACTTAATTTCTTACAGAAAAATAAATCAAAATATTGTTCTTTTCTTTCAAAAAGTTTTTTATATGTATATATATAAAAAATTTTCTTAGTTTTTTTTATATTAGTCATGTTAGTCATGTTAGAGCCCTCCTTCACACTTATCTCATGCATTGTCCTTAAAATATGAAAGAAATGTATAGATGCATGAAATGGAATGTAAAAGAGGTGCATATATTATACAAAATATGTACAACATCATGTTTCTCCCACACCTAGATCTTTTTCGGTCTCATCCCTCTAGCTCTCTTTCCATCATTCCAATGGGTCCTCTTTATAGGGCATAGTGGGAGGCCAATTTTTTTTCATTTTAGCTCTCTCCTCCCCAGTCTCACCTTCTTTAGGTTTTTCTTTCTCATATTTCTACATTCATTATTCAAAAATTGATTACCACCATACTTCTTAGCTGGAACTTCCACACTATAAATGCCTAGGAATTCTAACTCAGTTCCATACATTTCTTCAAAACTTAGGTCAACAAGGGAGTGTAATTAACCAAAATATCCCTAGTTGGTTCATCCAAACACATGAGTTCTTCTTCGAAGAGGTTTTCAAAGAGTATGTCAATCAGAGGTTCTTGAATTATATTCTCATGCGATATATTATTGGTTGGCTCATCGAAAGTGAAGATATTCAAATCAAATTTCCCTTTTTTAAAGAGTACTCTAAAATTAGGATCTCCGACATATGCCTTCTCATTAAGATTATCGCATTCATTCTTAAATAATTCATTAAGAAACAGAGATTCATTCTCTATACCTTCACTTTTTTCATCACAATTGTTTTCAACAAAGTTTACCTCAAATATTTGTCTCTTATCTTACGAGGTTATTTTCTAGGTTGAAGACATTGACTTCTCTAGTTATGTCCCCAAGGTTAATCTCATAGACCCATTCTTACAATTGATAATAGCATTAGCAGTAGCAAAGAATGGGCGCCCTAGGATAACAGGAGTTTGAGCCCTAGGATTGGACACAGGTTGTGTCTCAAGAACTATGAAATCAACTGGGTAGATAAATTCCCGACCCGGATAAGGACATCATTAATTTTCCCTTGGAACTTTCACAGAATGGTCAGCCAGTTGGATTGTGACTTGAGTTGGACTAAGATCGCCCAACCCAAGTTGTTGATAAACTGAGAATGGAAGCAGGTTGATACTTGCTCCCAAGTCAAGAAGTGCATGACTAAGCTCGGCTTGTCCTATAGTGCAGTCAATGGTGGGACAACCCGGATCCTTATACTTGACAGGGATCGGACCTAACAGTAGCTCACTAATGTTAGTGGCTAAGAAGACTTTCTGGGGTACATTAGTCTTTCTCTTCTTGATGCACATATCCTTAAGAAATTTTGCATAAGATTGGACTTGTTGGATGGCATCAAGGAGTGGCACATTTATTTTCACTTGGTTAAAGATCTCAATTATTTATCCATGTGTGGATTCTGCTTGTTGTTCTTTAGCCTATTAGGAATGGTACTATAGGCTTGTACACCTAACTGGTTGACTTATTTGTTTTAGATTCGTCAGATTTGGAAGGATTGGGACTAGATGAGGTGGATGCTGGAGTGTGATTATGCTAACTGGGATTGGGTGGTGTTAACACTTGGTTATCAACTTTCTTTTCTGACCTCAATATATGAACAACATTACATTGATTCAATGATTGATCCTCAGCCAAATGAGCTTGTTGAGAATTCTTAGGATTCATAATTGGTTGACTGGGCAAGGTACCCTTTCGCCTCTCATTCTGTGGATTGCCTAATTGGCTCATTTGACTCTCTAGCCTCTGTATTATTTGCATGAGAGAATCTTGATTCTTCATGTACCTTTCTATATTTCTCTCAAAGTCAGTCATTCTCCTTTCAAGCTGAGGATTCTGAAAGGAGGGTTGTGGAGCTTGGTTGGAAAATTTTGTTGATAATGTGAAAAATTGTTGGGATTATTGTGAGGGTGATTTGGAAAGTTGGGTTGATGATTGGAAGAATTATTGGAATGATGGAGTGGCTTTAATGGTTTGACCGTGGGTGGTCATTATTTTGTTGGCTCCATGAGAAATTTGGGCGATTTCTCCAGCAAGACTATACGTTGGTGCGTAAGGATCATTGTTCGGCCTTGAAAGGCCGCATTCATCGATTCTAGAAAGTGTTGTTGAGCTTGAAACACAGGACACTCCTCAAACACATGATTCATGGCTTGACAATAAGTACAGCCCGGAGTTGGAATTTGGTTTGAGCTGACTTGATTGACTGACTTGGTTCCTTAGTTTCTAAGGCTTCTAGTCTTCTCGCTAGGTTGGCTAACTTAGCCTCGTTAGCTGTGGATGATTCAATTGAATGGAGACCTCCTTTTGAAGATATGGAGTTTGAATTCCTAGAGCTTTCACTAGTTAGTTCCCATTGGATGGTCTTTTCAGCTAGATTCTCATATAAATCCCATCTTCATTCTCATCCTCTGCAAGAATCCCCCTTGGCACATGCTTTCTAAGAGGGTCTTGGTTGAGTAGTCTAAACTGTCATAAAGAATTGGCATTTGTTTTCCATTGATTTTGGAAAGGGGAAAGCTTACAAAAGAGATCGAGGAGCTAAATTACAAATAATTGAAAAGAAAATTACAGGTAGATCTCCTCTGAGATTTCTGAGAAAATGTGCCAGTAGGAATCTGATCAGCGCGCCATCACTTTATCCCTTTTACGATGCGATCGTCAGATGATCGAACTGCCTCAGCTTGGGAATTCTTCTCGCCTGGTTCCAGAAATTCCTTGAGAGGGAGGAAGATCTTAGGGTATTAGCACCCTGATTTATCCTTGTAGGATTAGAGAAGTTATTCTCTAAATTCTTGAAAGTGAGAGAGTAGATCTCTAATCTCCTCTCTATCCTTGCCCGCCTTTCCCTTCCCTCTTGTGTGCCTCTGGTAGGCTATTTATAGGGAGAACAGGGGTATAATCGCCCTGAAAATCTGAAAACAATTGAGTCAATCTGTTTTGTATCTGAAAAGTAGCCTCCCCGCGAGGTTAGAATCAACTTTTACGAAGCTAGGAATAGCATGTAGCGCCAATCCTTGATTCACTCCACTAAATGGGGGATACTCCCTTGATCCTCTCTAGTTAATTGATAGATCTCCCTGATCTTCTTACCTGATTGGGAGAGTCAAAAGATCATGGCAGGCAACTGCCAAATTTGAATTCAATCAACATGATCTCATCTGGAGATTTGATTTTATCTAGAGATTTGATTAGTCAAAATGACTATAAAGGACTCGCAGCGGAGTCATTGCGTTGAGCTCATAGCTGAGCTGGGAGAAGCCTCTGGCGAATCTAGAAGAAAGCTCTTAGCGGAGCTAGATAAAACTTGCGGCGAAGCTACCAGTCAACCTTTTGCGTGGCTGCGTGGAGCTTCGAGCGAAGCTAACTTTCTCCGGAGTTAACTGAGCATTTCAGGCGAAGCTGTAAGTTAGCTCGCAGCGAGGCTATGAAGGAGCTTCCTGCGATGCTTAGCAACTTTGGTTTCTCATGCGAGACTCATCTCGTGGGTTCGTGCGTGACTAAGTGTTGAGCTAACTTAGTATCTCTGGATCTGCTTGGGCCTTCTCACGAGCTTTTAAGGACAATCTTGGCTTACTGTCTGCTTCACTAGATCAGTAGAGTCCAAGTTGCTGATTCGTCCCTTTGAGATGGGTGAAGAACTGATCGTCGGCTTATCTGCCACTTGTCTTTTGTAGATGTTAACAAGTTAGACATTATTCAGGACAGTTAGAAATCTTATCTTTTTAGAGTGTCAACAAGACCCCTTCGAAGTTTTCGTGGATATGAAATGGAATAATTCAGATTTTGAAATACTTTGAATTGCTTCGATGGTGTGTGGGTATGAACATCGCTTTTGAGGTTGAGTTCAACTTCGCCTTAACCCCACTTTCAAGCTGGAATAGGTTTGCTGAGGAATTGTATTCGCTTCCGTGTAGCTTCGCTCTTTTGGGTAGCCTCGCGCTTATAGGTAGCTTCGCGCTTTAAATCGGTCTGGAATGACGTTCCTTTCCCGAAGCTAACTGCTTTTTTCGAGTTACGAGAGTGATTGCTCCCTTTTCAAGTTTAGAATAACCTCTCTTGCATTAGCGAGGGAGATTATTCTCTTTTCTGAAGTTTAATTAACTTCGTAGGGAAAGCATTCCCTTTCTTGAGGCTAAGCATTTAAATGCTTTAACTTCACCCGCACTCCTAGGCTTGAAGTGGTAGCGGCGTGGTCAGGCTATGAGGCCTATAAATAGGACACTTGTAGTCCTTCTTAGAGAAATATACTTTTCTCTTTCTGAAAAGTTTAGTTCATGACATCTCCTTATTGTCCGGGAAAGGAGACTGAGGTCTCTGAAGTAGTGGAACACCCACTCTGGTAATTACCTGGCCAAGAGCTGGTCAGTTTCAGTCATCCAGTGACTTTCAGGGAGTTTATCTCCCTTAATCTTCTTAGCTTTACCAGCTATCTTAGGGATTAAATTCCCTTAGTCTTCGCATTTGGCTGACTTTTAGAAAAGGGTTTCAGCCGTATTTTCTAGCTTCTCAACGAAGCTAGCATTCTCGCTCTTTTCATGCAGAGTCGCTGCCTTGATCTGTCTGCCTGTTAAATTTGCCATATAGGCAAGGCTTAGGACTTGGCCTCTTCAAGGTTGAGCCAGACTTGCCATATAGGTGGGGTCAAGATTGCGTCCCCTGGGCCAGTCTGGCCTAGCCATATAGGCGAGGCTAGGACTTGGTCCTTTTTGAGGCTTCTCCAGCCTAACTGCCTTGGGCGGGGCTAAAAATTGGCTTATGCTAAGCTAATCTATCATTACTGTGCAAGCGAGGCTTTCCTCTGCTTAGCTGAAATCCGTCTTCAAGGCACAACTGGATAGCTTCGCCCAAAGAATTTTGGCTTAGCATTCCACCCTCTTTTTAATTTGATGCTAACTTGTTTTCTGTTTGCATTGCAGCGAACTATGCTCGCCAGTCTTTTGTCTTGATGAAAGAGACCAGAAACTTTCCCCTTGATCTTCAAGTTAAAGTTTTGATCATAAGCAGGAGGAACATATTGGAGCAGCTGATGCATGTTCCAAGAAGAGGCTGGCAGTCGCTTATCCGAGATGATCCACTTTGGGAAGGTGCTGGTAGTCGCTTATCCGAGATAATCCACTTCGGGAAGGCGAACGTCACCAGTAAGGTCTTGGATCCTTCCTTTGTCAATTTTATTAAGGAAGATCCAGCTTTCTAGTGGCAACCAATCCCTTGCCAATTTTAATCAAAGAAGATCCAGCTTCTTGATGGCAAAATCTGCCATAAAGCGAAGGATTACGGCCTTGTGCAGGAGGAAGGCCTTTCGTATCCAGTTGGTTTGGCTTATCCCTGAAAGTAGATAGGACAACTTGTATACCTTTGGAGCAAAGATTCGTTGTATGAAAGACAGTCTTGATATAGTATTAATATATCTTCCCTTTTGAATCAAATAAAAATGTTTGCTTGTCTACTTCGTTCCCCTCCTTTTTGATTCGAGAATATTTGGAATGGACTAGCTTAAGTCAGTCTTCTCTTTAGGAGGAAATGAAAGTTCTTAGTGGAGCTAAGCTTCCAGTGAAGCTGAAGACAGATTTTCAACTAAGTCAGGAACAAATTTCTGGCGAAACTAGCACTGAATTTCCGCGAAGCTATAGATGAGCTCTTAGCGGAGCTAGGGCTCGTCTTTCAACGAAGTTACTCAAGCGTCGCGCGAGGTCAACGCTGAACTCACAGCGGAGTTAGCCCTTGGCAGGGCTGAAGTAGGGCTTCTCGGGAAGGCGCTTAGGCGCCGTTTCAAATTGATTTGAAATGGCAGCCTGCGCTTCTTTTGAGGAGTCAAAATTAAGACATTTTATGTCTATAAAAAGCTGATTGGGCTGAAAGAGAGAGAATCACTTCTCTTTGAATTTTAAGAGAAACAAGTCTCTTTCTCCTCTTTCTCTTTCGTTGAGATTTTCAGAACTTTTCAGTTCTTCCATGGCTCCCAAAAAACGAGCACGCAAAGAGGTGGCGACCTCTGCGACGGAGGGGCCCTCTCCTCCTCCGGTCATCGAACGTCCCATTGCGGGTAGGGATTTTTCCCTTTTATTCAGAGATTTTTATCTCTTTTTGAAGCCAACTTCTGGCTATTTCATGGTGAATCCGAAGTGATTCACCATGCTCCAGTAATGTCAGGGAGTTGCTCACCCTTAATTCAAATCCACCGAATTTTTAGGGGATTTAATTCCCTTCAATTTCGTGAATTGAAATTTAGAAACTGAATGGTCTCTTCTCCAAGCTTCTATGCGAAGTTAGCCCTTAGGACTGTTCACGTTTTGTCACGTGGCAAGATGTGAAGCTAGCTCTCGAAGCGTAGCTAGGAAAAGGACTTCAAAGTCCTTAGAATAACTTAGCCCCTAGTGCCCTTATGACGAAGTTAGCCTTGAGGGCTTCTTCGCATTCTGTTCAGTGATAGAATGTGAGGCTAAGCTTCTAGAGCGAAGCTAACACTATGATATTTTTTGCATTCTGCCTTCGTGCAAAATGTGAAGCTACGCTGCAGTTGCGAAGCTGAGCTTCAGGGCGAAGCTAATGCTAGGCTAGCTTCGCTTGGAGAGCGAAGCTATGCCTTAGCAAAATTTTTTTTGCTCTGCTTTCCTTTTCTTCAGCAAATAAACTAATATGATTTTTCTTGCTTTTGCAGTGCACTATACTCCGGGTCCTTTGAACAGTCTCTTCGGAATAGCCAGGGGACTGGATGGCAATGTTAGCCTGCAATTTCAGGGGCATGCCTCATTATTTAGTGAGCGGAGTGCTCCCGGTCGGGATGCCCTTATCTACGCAGTAGATCAGCGTACTATGAGGAGCATCTTAACTACTGCTCCCCTCGAGGATTGTGACTGAAAAATCTATCGAAAGCCTAACTTTATGTTCGGGGATGTAGCGCTAAATACCGATCATCAGCTGCTTGCCGGAGAAGGGCGGTGGATTTTCAATCTGGATAGTGAGAAGTATTATTTCCCATCTAGCAAGCATCATTTTCCATTGTCTTTCTTCCAATGCGTGACGAGGGTTCGAAAGATGCAGTGGCAAGTGACTCGGACTACTGACTCCATTCACGTGGGAAAATTGATAGCTCCGTCTCCCGGTTATACAAGGGCGGGTCCTCCTCGCGGCGTATTGGGTCTCCACCCTGGGAACGTTCTCCCAGACATCCCAGTGGGGGAAAATCACACCATGGCTCAGACTTTTAAAAACCAATTCTTCAAGGCTCGTGGTAATTATCCAGCCACTGATTTCAAGACCCCTGGGTGGATTCATCCCCCCAAGGCCTGGTGGAGGGACTTGACTTTATATGTCTTGGCCTATTTTGAAGAGGATCTGGAGAGATTGGGACTCTATGAGGCTGTCCGGGTAACCTGTTAAAGCATCCAGATGAGCGTAGCGAACTTCTACGCCATCTTTGAGTTATACTGTCCAACTACAGGGACTTTCTTCACCCCTGTAGGAGAATTGGGCATGGCTTTGTATGAGATGTGGGAAGTCTCTGCTCTGCCATTGGGATCTCTCCCATATGAAGAATATTTCCCGTGCGAGGCGGAATTGGCACTTCTGGAGAAACAGGAGCCCGCCTTGTTCGAGACTTACCGAGAATTGATGTGCCACCTTTACATTTGCTCGAGTATGCATGGGAGCCATAAGGGGGCTCATGCAGTTCGAAGAGCTAGGAGAATTATTTGTTCCCCAACTTGGAAGATGCTCCTGAAGCAGCTCACTGCAGGGTTGCAGACGAGGACATTTTTCGAAGGATGCAAGAACACTCCCAAAGGGATATGATTTTGGAAGAAGATGATGGACCCTATAAGAGAGGTGATATTCTCCGGAGTTTCCATCACCAGGCTCGTCGACCGATATCCCAGAAGGCACTTTTGGCCAGTTTATTATCGGTTTGGTTGAAGAGATGTGTGGTGCCATCTCCTTCTGGCGACGTCATTCTTCTGACTGTCTTATTACCAGCCGTTCGTTTAGTCCATGGTCGTTCCCTTAGACTTCTCCTGGCGATGGTGTATTGTATTCAGCGGGGCCTTCGTGCATTGACGGAGGCTTTCTGTAGCCACCACCAACAAAAAGGGGAAAAGGCACTATCTTGCCTTGTGACGGACCAAACCCCACGATCAGTTTTCCATACACCTATTTGATGGCATGGTTCGCCCTTCACTGCCCCTCCATTATCCAAGCCGGTGAGGAGCTTCCAGAAGGTATCCAGATGGCGCTTCTCCGTCGATTTGAGGGATGTTCGTGGTCACGGACTTATGTGGTCGCGGTTTGCAAACTGCTGTGCCGGCATGATGTCTACAGTCTTTTTCGGTGCTTTCCCTACATTCGTGATGCAAGTTATGGTGAAGAATTTAAGGATGTAGGAGATGGGGAGACGTCGCTGAGCCGGGGGATCTTCGAATGGCTAGTTAGCATCCGACCATCCCATCTGGTGTACAGGAGCGGGGATACCTGCTACTTGGAACCCTATGTCCGAGGGTTTGCTCATCAGTTCAGGTATGATCAACTATATGTGGGTAACCCGAACACCAGCCTGGCCTTCATGGGGAGCCTCATTGATGGTGCTCGTGTCTGGAGGTTCTACATCGCTGGCTGTACTGAGGCGTGGCTGTGCATGCCGCTGAGGACTCCGAACCTTCAGACAACTTTGGGGTTCTATCAGTGGTACAGAACTTCAAACTCCATACCAACTGATTTTTTTATTAACTCATTTGGTGTGAAATTAATCTCTCAGCGGCTGAAGCGAAAAGTCACCGAGAGGTTCGAGGGCAGAAGGGTCCATGTGCCAGCCTCGGAGAGTTCGTGGCTACTATTGATAGTGAGGCCTCGGACGCAGAAAGTCCCCACTTCGAGGGAAACGTAGGTGCTGAGGTTCCACTAGATACTCCAGATTGGGTAGGCACGACCGCCATGGAAGATGTGGAGGTAGAGGAAGTGGAGGAAGAAGATCCCGATGTCCACTTCAAACGAAAGCGGCAGGGTGGATCCCGCAGGAAGAGGGTAGTAAAAAAGCCTCGTCGCTACACTCCCACCATTATTATAGAGGGTGAATCAGCCGCGATACCTCCTCCTCCCACTCCATTAGTTATCAAGCTATCGGCTCTGAGGCAGACTGTTGATAAAGCTGCTCCTGACCTGAGTAAGATCAGTTCTGTTCTTGCGACATATACTTATATATTTCATATAGCTCATTCGTTTGTCCTATGATTCAAGAATCGAGATGGCGAGAGAACCGAGAGCCGAGACTGTAGGAGAACAGGGGGATTATTATGATCCTCTGTTTACTTAAAAAGAAGGTGATGAGGCTAGCTACTTTGTCGTCTTAGAAGACTCCGGAGGTGACGCGGCTGACGTCGGTCCTTCGGGTGTTGGGACCTCCAAAGGAAGTCCCCTGGTCTCCAGCTCATAGGATGGACCACAGAGGGTTCGGCAAGTGGAGGTGAGCCGGTCGTTCCTCTTGACTTTGCCAAAACTTTCCTATGGAGCCTGAGGGGATTGATGCTGCCGTCGAGGAAGTTCAGAGAGAAATTGCGGCTGAGGCAGTTGAGGCGATATCATTTCTCGGTAATACTTTGATCTTTTGTGAGTATTTTCTCCTGATATTCATTATGCCTTGCTCAAACAAAGTCTTGCCACAGGTGTTCCGCCTTTGGGTGCATCGATTTCAAGGGAGCCAACCAATCTTCTTGAGGGAATCAGGGGTGAAGCAAGTACTTCGACGGCAATGGACGCTACTGAGTTGGATGCCTTGTATCACGACCTGCCCTCTTATCAGCCCGAACCGGTCAGTGGAAAAGAGGCTGAGGGAACAGTGGTTACGGAACCAATCTCACTTCCAACTACATCGGTAAGTGAGATGCTAGTGGTTTCGCCAACGCTGTCCATCTTGACAACCGCGGAGCTGAAGGTAATTACCAGTCCTACTTCTCTAACACTGGTTGTTGAGCCAGCTCTCCTGAAAATAGTCACCAGCCCTACTTCGATTGTAGCTAGTGTACTAGTTTTAATGAGGACTCCTCTGAGATCACCAGCGCTTCCTCATATTGCTCTAGCCAACGCTTCTGCTATCCCTTCTATATTTATGTCAGTGAAACTGGTGGAAGCTTTGCCTTCAAGGGCCACTCGTTCACCAGGAGTAGTTGAAGCCAAGAATGAATTTGTAGATGAGCTAGTCGACAGCTTTTATAAGGGCTTGAAGCGATCTGTTGCTTTGGTCTTGAAGGGCTCGACTACCTCGTTCTCTACTTTGAAGGTGGTCCTTTCTTGAAGTATTGACAGCATTCGAGACTTTGGAGGGGATGACCAAGCTGTCACATTAGAGCTTCTGGTGGAGAGGCTTGAGAGGGATGTAGACCAATGGCGCCATCTCAGCAATTCAGATTTGGACTCCTTAACGAACAGCTTGAACACCTTGATGCTCAGATGCATGAAGCTCATCTTACAGCACAGGAAGTAGCTAAGGCAATATCTTCAGATTTAAAATCCTTGGAGACAAGGAAAGTAGAAATTGGAGATGCCATAGATGCTTCTAATAGTGCTCTTCTCGATGCTGAGGATAAGATTGAAAAGGCCAAGTAAATGATCAAGAAAGCCAATCTTCTTCTGTCCAAGGCTGAACCGGTGCGCCTTAGGAGATCGCTCGGCTAGAGCAGCTTAAGGCTCAAAACGACGAAGTCCTACAATAGGAGCTAGCACAGAGGGCAACTTTGGCTGAAATTGAGACTCGTCTATCCCAGACAGCGAGCTTTAATGAGGCCGAGTTGAGGTCGCAGGCATTCATCAGAGCTGCTGAGGAGAGGAATAATAGGCTGGCTATTCTTGAAGAAAGGATCAAGTCTTACGAAGCACCCTCGTAGCTTGTAATTCATGTATCCATGTATCCCTCTTTTGGAATCAATAACAAGTAATTTTATTTGACTCCTCTGTTGTATTTCCAACTTGTTTTATTTTCTGAATTTGCAATTCTTACTTTCAAGTTATATATAATGGTATAACTAATCTAATCAGAGGTGATAAACTGATAGAATTAGTTACAAATTTGAGAAATGACTCGACTCAAATCAAATTGAAATGAGGATGGAAGAAATGAGCTTGACGATCTTTACTGTTCAGAGGTAAATATTAACGTTACAAATTAAAGATCATAGGATGACCTGGACATGATTAGGAGGAATCACCAGATATGAAGCCTTGTCGTTCAGAGGTGACGAACTGGACATAACGACAAAGAAAGATGAGATTGGATATTCATCGGTTCAAAGGTGACAAACTGGACATAACCGATTAGAAATTACCAAACTCAGAGTGTTTACTGTTCAGAGGTGACTAACTGGACATAACAGTAAACAAAAAGGGAGACTTGGCTATCTGTCGGTTCAGAGGTGATAAACTGGACATAACCGATTGAGAAGCCACCAAGCTCAAAATTTTGTCATTCAGATGTGGTAATCTGGACATGATGACAAAGAAAGATGAGATTGGATATTCATCGGTTCAGAGGTGACAAACTAGACATAACCGATTAGAAATTACCAAACTCGGAGTGTTTACTGTTCAGAGGTGACAAACTGGACATAACAGTAAGCAAAAGGGAGACTTGGCTATCTGTCGGTTCAGAGGTGACAAACTGAACATAACCAATTGAAAAGCCACCAAGCTTGAAATTTTGTCATTCAGAGGTGATGAACTGAACATGATGACAAAGAAAGATGAATCCAATTTAGGGACCCGTCTATTCAGAGGTGATATACTGGACATGATGGATTAAGACACACTAAACTCCGAATCCGCTGCCAGAGGTAGTCGCATTTACTTAGCAGCTAGCCCACTAGGGGCTGCAAGGGTGAATTGGATCTGGGCACCTGTTGGTTTTAGAGGTAATATGGACATGACCAACTAAGAGACATCAGGCTCACAATTTGCTATTCAGAGGTTGTTGTATTAACATGACAGCAAGAACTCCTGACCGTGATAGAGGGAAGGAGAACAAAGTTGTGGACTTATCTTTTCAGAGGTGGCGAACTGGACATGACAGTTGAAGTGCCATAAGAAGGGAGATCTAGGTATCTATCGGTTCAGAGGTAATATGGACATAACCAATTGGGAATTGCTAGACTCAAGGCCCTGCCGTTCAGAGGTGGCAAACTGGACATAATGGCTAAGGAATAATCCCTACTAGACTGAAAGATGAGACTTGGTTATCTGTCGGTTCAGAGATAATATGAACATAACCGATTGAGAAACTACCAAGCACAGAATTTCTACCGTTCAGAGGTGACAAGCTGGACATAACGGTAAAAGAAATAACCTCATGGGGGAATAGAATTTGATTATAAATTCTGTGGGAAATTGATATCTCCTTTGGATATTTTTGGAAGAAATTGTCAGAGGTGTATTGTTAATGCGACAAACAAGAAAGTCCATCAGGGACTGAGTGGGAAATAATAGACTCTGAAGAGAGTCTACTAGAGATTTCTGGGGAGCTGAGAAATATAAATCTCATGAAAGACTATATCTCAGAGAACTCCGTGGGGATTTGTAAAGCAACTTGTCAGAGGTGTGATATTATCTTGACAAGGATTCATTTACTGTTAGAGGTGTTTGAACATAACAGTAATTTGAGTGGACCTGTCATTCTTTTGAAGAGAATGACAAGCGGAGTTTATTTACCAGGGAAGTTAACCAAACTCGCAGGGGATTTTGGTTTTATCCGCGAGGGAATAGGTAGAATCTTACCATCAGAGGTTAAATGTTAACATGATAGGTTAGACTCGTCATTTCGCAAGGGATATGAATACCTTTCTATGTGGTCTTACCATTCCATGGACAGGAATTGGTAAGTGATTTTGGAGAGGGAATCAAATGGGAACAGGTCCCTTAGGATTTTTAGCAAACCCTCAGCTGTCAACGGATTTGATATGCCTTTACCAACTACCGTTTGAGTCGGGCTAGCCATGCTATTCCTCTCAGCATGATGAGTTATCAAGGACTTATGTTGGGCTTATAGGCCAACATTTCCCTCTATCCTTAGCCGTTAGAGGTGTTAGATTATTTTGTTACTTTGAGTAACGCGATTCTTCCCCTGGGTTTTCACTTTGTAGGTGAGTTGGGGATTAAAGAAATAGACACGAATTCTGTATGATCTCGATTTGAAGATTATCATTCCTCGGGGACTCTCTGTCAACCCTTATCTTGTTTCCATATTGGAAAGATTCTGCAGAAGGATGTGTCACGAACCTTCTTCAATGAGTTCGGCTTGCCAAGTCATCAGCTAAACTCCTTTAATCTTTGATTCGATCGATTATCATTTGGTTGGTCGCCATGTCTTGGTATGAACGTGGAAACAATGAAAAGGTTTAGCAAGAGAATGCGTCACGAATCTTCTTCAATGAGTTCGGCTTGGTAAGTCATCACATAAACTTATTTGTTTGGTCGGACCTTTTGTCGTTGGGTCGAACTTGTTCTCTTCTTCAATGTCAAAGGCGTTCGATCAGCTCGATACTAGCTAACAGTGAATTGTAACCTTGATTCTCCTTTGATACAACCGGTGTTTGGTTGGCTCGATGAAAGTCTTAATCAGAGGTGTAATGTTAACTTGATCATGAGAAGGATCTTATCAAGGATAATACTTCTTTAGGAACTTGTCGTTGATTGGCATCATGAGTAAGTCTCCGTCTGAAGTCATAAGGCGATATGCTCCATTAAAATAGACTGTTTCTATCACAAACGGTCCTTCCCATTTGGGCTGAAATTTGCTTTTAGTTTTTTTTGTCATGATCATCGGTCGTCTGATGGCTAAAACCAAATCTCCTTTATGGAAAATCCTTTGCTTAACCTTCTTATTGAAGGCCTTTGAGATTTGCGCTTGATACAACTCAATGTGTTGTTGAGCTTGTAGCTGCTTCTCATTTAAGGCTTCGAGCTCTTGGAGACACAAGCGATCATTGTCCTCCTTTGTCATTCTAGTCATTAAAGCGACTCGTAATGACAGCATCTGAATTTCTAGCGGTATGACTGCTTCGCACCCGTATACCAGGAAAAAAGGTGTATTACCTGTCGAGGTCCGAACTATGGTTCGATGGCCCAAAGACATTTACTAAGTTTCTCATTCCAGTCTCGCTTGTTCGATGAATGAATTTTTTTAGTAGCTTAATGATTATCTTGTTAAATGCTTCCGCCAAGCTATTAGCGGCAGGATTATAAGCAGTTGATGCCACATTCTGAATCCGGTGTCTATCACAGAACTGATAGAATATCTGGCTTGTAAATTGGGGACCGTTATCATGGATGATCCACCTAGGGACACCAAATCGATGGATGACATGGTGTTTGATAAAATTAACCACGTTAGAAGTTTTAACTTCCACCACTAGTATAGCCTCTGCCCACTTTAAAAAGTAATTAGTAATTGCTAAGATAAACCGGTGACCTTTTGTTGAAGAGGGGCTGATTGGCCCTATGACATCGATTCCCCATGCTTCAAATGGTCACGAAGCAATAGTTGGACGGAGCAACTCCGGAGGCTGATGTATGAAATCCGCATGGATGTGGCATGCTTTACACCTTCGTGCATATTGGATGGCATCGGCTATCATGGTCGGCCAATAATATCCAAGCCTGTGCAATCGGTCCTTGAGTTTTGGACCTGGCTGATGAGCTCTGCATATGCCGTCGTGCGCTTCTTTAAGCACTTCTTGTGCTTCTGAATTAGAAAGGCAATGGAGGAGTATACCGTCATATGAGCGATGATAGAGTGTCTTTACTATTGGATCATAGTAAAAATGGAGAGACCTTCGTCTGATAGATGCCGCTTCTTTAGGGTCATCCGGCAGTAAACCATGCAAAGCATAGTCGATGAGGGAAAATCGCCAATCTCTCGGTTCAAATTCCATCGAGATGCTATGGACTTCCTTGGTTTTCAATATATATTTAGAACAAACAAGGTGTCGAGTAGCCACTGTAAGGTGATACGTTGTGTCAATTGGTAAGGTTACGTAGCGGCTAGTGCAGCTAGAGCGTCGGCCTTAGTATTCTGAGATCAGGACACATGACTGATATAAAAGCCATCAAATAAATTAGCCATTTTGATGACTGCATGATAATAAGGTACCAAATCTCCGTGACGGACCTCATATTTGCCTTTAACCTGATTGACAATCAATTTTGAATCACCATAAGCTTCAAGGAAGCGTACCCCATTTCATGAGCGAGCTGAAGGCCAATGAGTAAAGCATTGTATTCTGCCACATTGTTGGAGCATGATTCCGTAAGAGAAAATGCCCTAGGAAGGACATGATTTTGTGGTGAGATAAATACAACCCCCACACCAGCAATTATCTTGCCTTTAGGGCCTATTCGTGATGCTCCATCGAAGAACATCTTTCATACTTATATTAGATTTGAAAATCTCATCTGGAATATCTTTATGAAGTTTTGAGCTTTCTGGGATCGGATGAGCAGCAAGAAATCTGCAAACGCCTGGCCTTTAAATGCCTTCTGAGGGACAATGAGCATGTCGTACTGAGACAGAAGGAGGGCTCACTTAGCTAATCTAGAATTCAGTGATCCTGGTTTTATCATGAGAAGACGCAAAGGATTCACTCTGAAAATGACATGTATGGTTTGGCCGACCAAATAATGTCGTGTCTTCTGAATAGCAAAGACAAGAGCTAAGCATTCCTTCTCAATAGGGTTATAGCGAGACTCTGCCCCTATCAGAGTCCTGCTCAGATAATAAATAGCCTGTTCATGACCATCATCATCTTTTTGAGCAAGCAGAGCACTGAGAGAATGGTCTATAGCTTTCACATAAAGCAGGAAAGGTTTCTTGATGTGAGAGCCACTAAGACTGGAGGTTTAGTGAGGTATCTTTTAATATCCTCACAAGCCTCTTGACAGGCTTGATCCCATATAAAAGAGACACCCTTTTTCATGAGTCGGGTGAACGGTTGACAATGGCCTGAGAGATTTGCGATGAATCTTCTGATGTAAGCCTGTCTACCTTGTAAGCCCCTAAGTTCTTTGAGATTCTTAGGTGGATGCATGTTCTGAATAGCTTTGACTTTGTCTGGGTCAAGATGAATTCCCTTTGAGGTAACAATGAATCCTAGGAACTTGCCACTCAAAACCCCCAAGAAGGATTTTGTAGGATTCATCTTCAGTCGATGAGCCCGCATTATGTCGAACATCGTTCTCAAGTCACAAAGATGGTCGTTCTTATCGCGACTTTTGACAACAATGTCGTCGACATAATATTCTACCTTTCAGAGATGGTCACGGAAAATTATACTCATCGCCCGCTGATAAGTTGTTCCCGCGTTCTTTAATCCGAAAGGCATCACGGTATCGGATTGAAGTGTGTTTCTCATCCCCTGGATACAACTTAATTTGATTGTACCCTGAAAAACCGTCCATGAAAGACATTCTTTCGAATCCACAGGTATTGTCAATCATGACATCGGTGATGGGCAATGGGAATTTGTCTTTAGGACAGGCTGTATTAAGATCACGGTAATCAATACAGATTCGTATTTTCCCATTCTTCTTGAGAACGAGAACGATGTTAGCAACCCAATCTGGATGATGTTCCTCCCGTATGAAGCCACATGCAATGAGTTTATTGACTTGTCTTAATAGCTTCCATAATGTTCAGGCGAAACTGGCGTTGTTGTTGCTTGACTGGCTTGGTGTCTGGCCTGATGTTCAGACGATGCATGGCTACCTGTGGATCAAGTCCGGGCATATCCTGGTAGTTTCATCCGAAGACATCGATATACTCTCTTACGAGTACCATCAATTCTTCCTTTTCCGTAGGTGATAAGCTTTCACTTAAAAGGATTGGTTTAGGGTGATCTCGACTACCCAAGTTAACCTGGATCACCTTGTCTTCAGTAGGTGGTTCGCTTTGTTCGAATCGCTTTTTCCACTGGAAATCCATTTGCTGAGCCCATAGTTCAACATCAGTGGATTCTACTGGCTCCAATTGGCTACTTGAAGTCATATTAATGATGAGCTCCTCGAACATCGTCCCCACACTGACGTCTGACTGCCATTCAGAGGAAGAAGCAGAGCATGATGGGATCGGTTTGTTATCTTTGAATTGAACTGTTGTAGGCGGTGGAGGTGTTATATATCCCAACCCCCTGCGTGTGTTATCATAGTAATTTGCCGGTTTCTCTTTTGGCACGAAATTACGTAGAAAATCAAATCGTCCTTTTTCAAAATTCAGACCATTCCCACGCTTCAGGCTGTATCCCATTTTCCTCATCGTATGCTGTACCGATCGTGCATACTGGAAAAATTGCGGGGTCTCTAAGTCTGAACTCAAATCTGTGGCCTAGACCCTTGCAGTTGGGCTCTACCGAATATTATTGGTGATTGACCCTCTTTGGACGGGGGAACCACTAGAACGGATCCTTCAATACATTCCATAGATGTACTTGACATACTTGATTTATGCAAGGGCATGTGTAGAGAGCTATTCATAACAGATTCAAACAGTTCGAAACTCGCAGGATAATCAAAGGAAACATTGTTATTAATTACCCACTTGTCATCATCCTCAGAAAGAGTATTGCATTGAGGATTAAAGTATGCTATAATTGGTTCGCTGACCAAAGTAGCTGGCGTTTCACCTTCAGACTCTGAATCCGCCTCATTGCCACTATCATCGTTGTCAGACAATGAATCTTTTGACGTTTCACTGACTTCCTGATATAGGAGAGCATCAGTAAAGTAATTTTTCACCCCTTTGAATGGTTGCTTCTCAGCGAAGACAGTTCGTATTGTTGCATCACCCTCAATATATTTGAAGCACTGGTGCAGAGTGGAGGGAACAATCCAAATAGCGTGGATCCAAGGTCGCCCTAGTAATAAGTTGTATGACGTGTCAGCATCAATGACGTAGCACGTCCCCTCTGATTTCAGGCTCCCGATTCGGCAACGGAGTCGAATCTTTCCAAGTGGATAACTACTCCCTGCAATAAAACCGTATATTGTTGTAGTGGTTGCAGATAACCGATATAGTGGTATGCCAAGGAAGTAGAGGAGCCTTTTGGTATGATGCTGAGTGCAGACCCTGGATCAACCTGTACCCTTGCAATGCATGTTGAATTGATGTATCCGATGTAGTACAAAGGTCGATCATGCTTATTATCCTTGAGAAGCATATCCTCAGCTGTGAAAGTAATAGCAGGTACTTTCGGTTGTACATGATGGCATTCAGAGCAAGAGGGTTGAGTGTCACCCCTAGGAATTTCTAGCATATGTGTCAGAAATGATTCTGACTTAGCCAGCGCATTCCTAAGTGTTTCTCTTGTCTCTTTTGAGTGACAAAGGAGCTCGTGTATAGTGATACGAGCTGGGATATTAGCCAGCTGGGTCAATATGTCAAAGCGAAAAGGCATGTTAAGCCCTGGGCCTGAAGGCTTCTTTAGGACATAGTCAAACCGGACTTCTTTCTGCTTCTCTTTTCCCATTGTCGGGAGCGGAGCTGGTATGGGTATTTGTACTGACGTCGTCTGCTATTGTGTCTCGTCAGTAACTTTCTCATACTATTTTAAGTATGATTTTCTGGATCGAGTACCTGTCAGCTGAGGTACATTAGTCTGCGCTGTGCAAGCGTGCTTTTCCCCTTCAGAATAGCTAAGAAAAGCTTATGTGAGATTGCCATCATCTGGCAAGATAGAGATAACATTGCAAGATTTGCCTTTTGACTTGGATTTCTTCGAATCCCATTTTTTGCCTTGGGCAAGGTCTGGGTGTATCCACATGATTTTTTCTATTTCCAATGTCAAGGGAACAAGACCCTTACTCTCTTGAGTTTTGGCTGAAGGACGCTTTACTTCTAGCCGTGCTTCAGGGATTGGGAAGGTCCCATCAGGTACTATGACTTTTGGGGTTTTGCCGAACTCGAGGGTCACCATGTTTATAGTGACTTTCTTTTGTTCTGATTTCACAGTCAGAACTCCGGCATCGACTAAAGCTTGAATTTTGTCCTTGAGGACAAAGCACTTATCAGTAAGATGATGAACCATCCTATGAAAGAGGCAATAGTTGGGAACGTTCGTGCGTCCCACTTCATTAGGGCGCCGAGCGTCCGGCAGCTTCAATTTATTCCCTTTGTGGAGTAAATGAAATATTGCGACCACCTGTTCGTCTTTGAAGGAGTACTATTTCGGAGGAAATTTAGACTCCTGATTATTGAAGCGCTATTCTTGGCCTTCGAATGAATGTCCCCTGACAATTCAACGAACATAGTCTCTTTCCCTTTGGCTTGGGAGGACTGCGCCATATCGCGCGCCCCTTATTATTCATAATCCATTTGCCTTTAGGGGTAAATGGCTCGAACTTTTTAGCTGACTTTTCGGCTATCTCAGCTTGTTCGACTAGTTCCTTCTAGGTATGGGCTTTGTCAGCCCCCATACGAATCTCCACTTGGTCTAGGAAGTTATGCCTTCACGTCTGCAAGAGCATGGGCAATGGCATCCCTATTGGGCCCATCAGAGATAAGTTTCTAAACCGCTCAATGTAGTTACGGACAGATTCGCCCTTCCTCTGCACGGTAGAGAGGAGTTTGTCCATGGTTACTGAAGATCACCTAGAGGGGAGGTGAATAGGTGATGGCTAATCTAATGGTCACTAAATGCCAAATAATGCGGAATTAAAAACTATAATGACCTAAACTAAAATCTTACACTAAACACCACGTATAACACAAGAGTGTTGCCGAATTCCTCGTGAAGGGCTCTGGACAAACTCCTCTAGATTCCCCTAGATAAGGGTTGAGGTGCCGCATTGGCTCTCTTGGTTAAATACAAGTGTTAGCAAACAATCCCCAAGCATATATATCAATTAAGCACAATATGAATATCAAGCATGTAAGGATAAGCACAATAAAAGCATGCAAGATATAAACAAGAGACAAAGAGAGAGAGAGTGAGCAATCGCAAACACAAGGGATTTGTTTCGAGGTTCGAGCACACTTGCTCTACATCCCCGCCTTCGACACACGAAGGATTTCCACTATAATCGATCCCACTGGATCACTCGGTGCCGCAACACCTACAATCCCTCGGACTCTCTAGCCCGTACACACCGCAAGCCCACCGGCTCGCCGAGGCCGCACCTCAAACAAGAGTTCACACACGAACTCGAAACAATCGCGAACGCACTCGTCTGCCTCCTCAAGAAACAAGAAGAAGTCTTTGGTGATCACAACACTTTGATCACCTAAAAACAATCTCACTACAACACTCCTATAGGATGAATAGCAATGGATAGCTTAAGTGTATGTGTGAGAAAAACAAGGATGAGAATGGTGGAGGAAAAACTCAAGAAATCTCTTTTTAAACACTCTTGATAAAACTCTCCTTTTGATTGGAAATATTTGCTCTAAAACAAGTGGAGAAAACCTCTTAACAGAGTTGGGAAAAATGGTGAAAAATTCACTTGAAAATCTTAATCAAAACAGCCCCCAAATGCCCCATTTTATAGAGTCTGGAAAACTAGCCGTTGGGGTCTGTCAGAACTGCCGGTCGACCGCCCGGTCGACCAGCCAACGGTCATATTTCAGACTGTTGTGCCATCGGTCGACCGGTCGGTCGACCGAGGCCAGATACAGAGAGCAAGTCTCTCTGTCCGGTCGACCGCTCGGTCGACCGGGGCCTTTCCAGAGAGCAGAGCTCTCTGGACGGTCGACTGGGTCGGTCGACCGGCCACCTGCCAGAACTGGCGTGCACGTCTGTGCACGTCGGTCGACCGTGACGGTCGGCCGACTTCAAGCTGCGGTCGACCGTCCCGGTCGACCGGCTGAAGCCAGAAAACAAAGTTTAAGAGATTAAAAAACTAAGTCTTTTTGATTCACATAAAATCCCATAAATTCACAGAAACTCTACAAAAATAGTTTTACCAATATACTTTGATAAACAAACATACTTGCACAAAATCAAGACATGTTATAAATGATTTGGACTATTTTTGTAAGTTGGAAATATTGGTTCAAAAGAAAAACAGTATTTTCTAAAACTTGATTTTTCTAAAACTTGTTTTCCAAAACTTCACCAAATACAAAAATAAGATATTTAAACTACTTTTAAAGCATAGTGTGTATGGATATGATCCACTACACAAACATGGTGAAATATCTATGTTTTTGACATTAAGCTTTAAACTTGGTTTTGGTTAAAACATGTATATAAGAAATACCAAAAACCAAACATGTATTTTTCAAAATTGAAAATCTTTTGTAAAAACAAAACTATCAAGAGTGTGTGTGTGCATATGTACTTGAGCAATCCACCAACTACTCTATCCTTTACATTTTAACTAAAACAAAATCTTCTAAAACAAACCTAGACTCAAGTCTTCATCTTCTTGAAGTCTTCACTTGAAGCCTTCTAGACTTGGTCCAAACACCGTGCTAGCTCAAAACTTGACTTTAAATCTTTTGTTGAAGCTATGCACCTACTAAGATCTTGATCATGAATCTGTCACTAATTAAACACAAGATCATTAGTACTATAACTACATGAGTTAATCATCATCAAAACTAGAGTGATGGGCCTTCGGGCCAACAATCTCCCCCTTTTTGATGATGACAAAACTCATGAAGTTATATATGCATGGATTAAAGTAAAGCTTCAAGGAAGCTCCCCCTTAACTCATGCATAAACATAAACAAATAAATATTGCATTGTATGCTCATAAACATGTATGCAAATGAAAGAGATAAACATGCACTCAAGCATAAAACAAATCAAATTCTTTTTCTCCTATTTGCAAAACAAACATATATGCATAAACAATCTTTTTCACAAAACATGCATCATAAAATCTTTCTCCCCCTTTTTGTCAATCATCAACAAAGGGGTAAAAACACAATCAACAAATTTTTCTCCCCCTTTTTGTCATAAACAAAGAGATCAATAAGGGGTCAAATCAAACATATCAATAAAAGGTTATATGCGATATACATTCATGAAGAGGAAGACGGTTAAGTAACTTCCCTACACATATACATTACATGAAAGAGGGATGACAAGCCCTAATTCACATAACGTATAATATGTAATGCATAAGAGGAGATGTGAAGCTCCCCCTACACACGTGTATCACATAAAGAAGAGTTGTCAAGCTCCTCAATATACAATACACTCAAGATGAATCTATATGTAGAAGAGATGTTAAGCTCTCCTTACATATAGGCAATACAAATCAAAATTTTGAATTTTTCTTTATTAAAACAAAATTTTGAATTTTCTCAACAAAACAAATCTTGAGAATTTTTTTTTTTTTTATCATAAACAACTTTGTGCTTTAAACATGTAAAACAGTTTTAACTCAAGCACAATTAACTCATATATATGTATGAAAAATGAGTATACCAATTGAAATTGATACATACATATATAAGAAAACAAATATGAGTATATACAAAAATAGAGTCAAATTGATACCAATTGAAACGATTCAATGATACCAATTGAAACAATAATAAGATCATGTGTATATCTCATAAACATTGAAGAATAAATAACTAGTTAAATTAATTTTTGAAAAACTAGTTAAAGATCCTTCAAAAACAGGAAACCAAAACATGTGTTTTTCATGAATCATACCAAATACACAAGAATTGACACTCGATCTATAAAGCTCAAAAATATGTTCATGAACCAAAGTCATGACTAAACAAATAAGGTGTGAGTGTTCAAAAATCATGTAACTAGCATTTTCATGAAAATAGTCAATGAAGCTAAAAAAGAACATGAATCTTTTATTTTTATCAAACAAAACATAAAAATTCATTTTTCATTAAAAACAATAAACTTCTAGGTATATGTATGATTTATCTAAATCTAACAATATGCATACATATCCCAAACATAAAGGAGTCTATTAATAGTATTTGCATGAAGGCAAGAGACTCAAAAAGGATATACATGTATATTTATTAGATTTGAATAAAATGCATATACATGAAGTAAAAACACGAAATAGGCAAAACAAGTATAAATGAAAGAATCATCAAAACTAGCCTATATATGTGCATATAGTGGGTACAAATGAGCATGAAGTGCAAACATATATGAATCAATTTGTTCTCACTATTTGTACATGTATAATACAAGTTTTGATAAAAACTACATTTAAACTAGTATTTACCACATGAAGCACATAAAACAAATAAAACATGAACATGCTATATGATATTACAAATGAATAAGCATGTAAATAAACTAGGAGTTTAGAAATAGTTACCAACTAAGGAACTATGTTCCAAATCTCCAAACATGGTGGTTGTCCCACCAAAACCTCCTTGATAGCGATGCATCGATATATGTGTCAATCAAGTCCAAGTGCATCCACCATCAAGGCAACATCCCTCTCACGTTTTGTGAGAGCCCTCACCTACATCAAAAACACAAGGTGGGGGTTTTGGTACCCATTTTCTTTTGGGTCCTTGGGGGTTAGTCTTGTAAGGATCCCAAAAATTTTTATTTTTAGCAAAATTTAAAACATTAATCTTATCATAACAAAATTTTGCTAAATGGCCTTTGCGGCCACAATGTGTACACCTTAGGATGCTTATGTGTGTGAGTGTGATCATGATGTGCAACATAAGCATATGCATGATGATGTGCATGAATGTGTGGAGTTTGTTTCTTTGAAAACAAGGACTCCAATCTAGAATGGTTAAATGCACATGAGCTCAAAGTGGAGCTCAAACAATTAATCCTATTTTTTAAAACATTAATCTCACTATTATCAATTGTGGCATGTAAAGCATGGTGAGATTGTGAAACAATTTTCTTATTCTTTTTCGAAACATTTTCTTTTTCATTATCAAAAATTTTCTTTTCAAAGAAGTGTTTTCATTTAAAACAATTTCTTTTTATTTTTCTACCAAAACAATTTTATTTTTCAAACAAGTGTTTCCTTCACAAAGATCACTCAATTTTGAAAGCAAGAAAACATTTTCATTTTTTAAAATTTCATTTTCTTTTTCCATACATGCAACCTTAGTTCTAAATGAATCATTTTCTTTTAGCATGCAATCAAATTTCTTTTTCAAATTTTTATTTTCTTTCTTAATCATGTCATATTTCTCAAGCAATAGTTGACAAAAGATGTGAGCTCATCATATGACATGTCATTTTCATCTACCTCAGATTCGGTAGTTGCCTCAAGGGGGTTATCCCCTTGGACCATATAGCACTTATTGGAGGTGTCGCTTCCAACATCCGAATCGCTCCCGGCATAATATAGATCCTTTTCGCCAAGGGAGGTGATGATGTTTCAAGCTTCAAAAGCCGAATCAACATTAGAAGCCCTAGATAAATAATCATCATTTAGGGTTGACTTTAAAGCATGTAGGGCTTTTGCATTAGCCTCAAGATTCTTGCCATTTAAACAATAATCATTAGTGATGGCAAGGTAAACGTGAATGCCTAGGGCCTTGAGGTACAAAGACATCTTAACCTTCCAAATTTGGATGTTAAGAATGTCAAAAGTGGGTGGTGACATGAAGTCCATGGTGTGTGTACAAAATACGTGATTAGCCTAAAAATGAGGATCTTTAACTCTAGGTTGTAAGACCCAAATTCAGAGCACTTGGCTCTGATACCAATTGAAAATCACCTAGAGGGGGGTGAATAGGTGATGGCTAATCTAATGGTCACTAAATGCCAAATAATGCGGAATTAAAAACTATAATGACCTAAACTAAACTCTTACACTAAACACCACGTATAACACAAGAGTGTTGCCGAATTCCCCGTGAAGGGCTCTGGACAAACTCCTCTAGATTCCCCTAGATAAGGGTTGAGGTGCCGCGTTGGCTCTCTTGGTTGAATACAAGTGTTAGCAAACAATCCCCAAGCATATATATCAATTAAGCACAATATGAATATCAAGCATGTAAGGATAAGCACAATAAAAGCATGCAAGATATAAACAAGAGACAAAGAGAGAGAGAGAGTGAGCAATTGCAAACATAAGGGATTTATTTCGAGGTTCGAGCACACTTGCTCTACATCCCCGCCTTCGACACACGAAGGATTTTCACTATAATCGATCCCACCGGATCACTCGGTGCCGCAACACCTACAATCCCTCGGACTCTCTAGCCCGTACACACCGCAAGCCCACCGGCTCGCCGAGGCCGCACCTCAAACAAGAGTTCACACACGAACTCGAAACAATCGCGAACGCACTCGTCCGCCTCCTCAAGAAACAAGAAGAAGTCTTTGGTGATCACAACACTTTGATCACCTAAAAATAATCTGACTACAACACTCCTATAGGATGAATAGCAATGGATAGCTCAAGTGTATGTGTGAGAAAAACAAGGATGAGAATGGTGGAGGAAAAACTCAAGAAATCTCTTTTTAAACACTCTTGATAAAACTCTCCTTTTGATTGAAAATATTTGCTCTAAAATAAGTGGAGAAAACCTCTTAACAGAGTTGGGAAAACTGGTGAAAAATCCACTTGAAAATCTTAATCAAAACAGCCCCCAAATGCCCCATTTTATAGAGTCTGAAAAACTAGCCGTTGGGGTCTGTCAGAACTGTCGGTCGACCGCCCGGTCGACCGGCCAACGGTCATATTTCAGACCGTTGTGCCATCGGTCGACCGGTCGGTCGACCGAGGCCAGATACAGAGAGCAAGTCTCTCTGTCCGGTCGACCGCTCGGTCGACCGGGGCCTTTCCAGAGAGCAGAGCTCTCTGGACGGTCGACTGGGTCGGTCGACCGGCCACCTGCCAGAACTGGCGTGCACGTCTGTGCACGTCGGTCGACCGTGACGGTCGGCCGACTTCAAGCTGCGGTCGACCGTCCCGGTCGACCGGCTGAAGCCAGAAAACAAAGTTTAAGGGATTAAAAAACTAAGTCTTTTTGATTCACATAAAATCCCATAAATTCACAGAAACTCTACAAAAATAGTTTTACCAATATACTTTGATAAACAAACATGCTTGCACAAAATCAAGACATGTTATAAATGATTTGGACTATTTTTGTAAGTTGGAAATATTGGTTCAAAAGAAAAACAGTATTTTCCAAAACTTGATTTTTCTAAAACTTGTTTTCCAAAACTTCACCAAATACAAAAACAAGATATTTAAACTACTTTTAAAGCATAGTGTGTATGGATATGATCCACTACACAAACATGGTGAAATATCTATGTTTTTGACATTAAGCTTTAAACTTGGTTTTGGTTAAAACATGTATATAAGAAATACCAAAAACCAAACATGTATTTTTCAAAATTGAAAATCTTTTGTAAAAATAAAACTATCAAGAGTGTGTGTGTATATGTACTTGAGCAATCCACCAACTACTCTATCCTTTACATTTTAACTAAAACAAAATCTTCTAAAACAAACCTAGACTCAAGTCTTCATCTTCTTGAAGTCTTCACTTGAAGCCTTCTAGACTTGGTCCAAACACCGTGCTATCTCCAAAACTTGACTTTAAATCTTTTGTTGAAACTATGCACCTACTAAGATCTTGATCATGAATCTGTCACTAATTAAACACAAGATCATTAGTACTATAACTCATGAGTTAATCATCATCAAAACTAGAGTGATGGGCCTTCGGGCCAACAGTTACCTCAGTGTCGCTCTCGTAAAAATGAGAAAGAAATCGAGTTTCTAAGTCAATCTAGGAATTGATAGAGCCTGGAGGAAGGCTTCGGAACCAGTCAAATGCTACTCCCTTCAAGGTGCCAATGAACAGTCTGGCCATGATCGCATCATTATCTGTAACGTTACCGGTCTGAGTCCGAAAGTAATAGATGTGCTGGTTCAGCGAGCTCTTACCATCATACGTATGTAACGTTGGTGGCTTGAATTTTGGTGGGTATGGTACTGAATCCTATTCCAAGAGGTAAGGGTGGACTGCCCTACTTTCTTTAGTTCGTCCCTCTAGGCTTGGGATGCGATCTAAGCTTAGATGCCTTTAAGAACTTCAGCATCCATAGAAGAAGTTTCCTTTGACTTCTCAGTCTTGGGTTGTTTATCGTTATGATGTTCTTCCTCATTCTGATTACTCCCGGTATCATTGTTACTCCGGTTAGTGAGGAGTTGGGCAAGCATCTGTTGAATGTTATCCAAGGCTTCTTGTTGAGCCTTGGATGTTTGCTCCTGAGCTTCCAACCATCAATGGAGGTCATCATTATCATTATCAGCCATATGCACCGACATTTTTTCTGTTCGTACCGAGCTGACTGTTGCCGAAGAGGCATACTGACTATCTTCGTCCTCATCATCAGACCATTAGAATAATCCTCTCATTGGTTCTGGTGAGGTTACTGTAGTTGAGGAGGATGGCTGCTCATAACTATAGGGTATTGCGACCCTAGATCTGGTTTTTTCGGAAGACACCTTCTTCGTGCACCAAGACTTGGCCTAAGCCCAGGCTATAGTCCTGATATGGAGAACTGAAGGGAGGAGAATTAGCACTCCGTGGTGATCGTCTGCCCCACGCGGTTCCCGTCCCCTTCCGATCATATTGACGGATACAGAGGGCAGATCTGGTAAATCTCACGATACACTTCTTTTATGATGCCTCACAGGAGCTTGCACCGATAGTCGATCAAAGATTGACTGTCAGTTTGGAGGAGTGGCGGGGATTGGTCTTAGCCGGCAATGGACTGAGTGGACTGTCACCAACTGACATCCCACTTGTTGACAATAGAAGGGAGAAGTCTGGAGTAATTTCGACTTTCATTTGCTTGCTAAGAACTCTCGCAAGTCGGACCCAGCCGAGCTTAAGCGACTCAACGCAGAGGCTCGGGTAGATCGCGCATTGATGCGTTCAGGTAATTTCGACACCACCTTCTTGCTCGCAAGCTTTGGAAGCGAAACACAAGATGATGCCTCGTTCTTCTCATCACCGCAAAGGTGATTGGCACTAGATGGTGCTTTAGATCTAGCTTTGCGGCTAAGAACTTTGGGAGCACACTTAGGCGCTGAAGCTGCATAAGCACCGCTATCAGCACCCAGGGACGATCCCTTAGCTCCGCTGCGAAGAGCGAACTTAATGCTTGAGTAGTCAGGGAGCGAAGTATGCTGTGGTGCTTTGTTCGCCACCTTGCTGTGAAGGTGGTTAGCACTGCTAAGTGTTTTAGTTTCAGCCTGACGGCTGGGAACTTCGTGCGTACCCTGGGGGTACTGGCGCTGTGCTTATCATGCCATCAGCAACTTCACTCGTGAGAACGAGGTTGGCGCGAGGAGTTACTGCTCCTGGATTTGGCGAAGGCAGAGTTGCCGCCCTAGCCTTGCGGGTAATGACGTCGGCGAAGCAGGTAGGCATTTTGCCTTTGTCTTCGCGTGGCAGGCGAGCCTGTGGCGTAGCTACGCTTGAAGCTTCACACGGAGCTTTCTGTTTCGGCCTCCACATCTGTTTTGGGAGAGGAGATTTAGGTTCGCAGGAAACCTGGCTAGCCTCGTGCGAGGCTGAGAGGAGTTGAGAGGAGGCTCGTTCTGGTTTCCGCTCCGAAACCTTATGCTTCCGTATATGGAGCACTGGACTACCTTCAGAGAGAAGCTCTTCGAATTTTTCTTGGTCGAAATGAATGACCAGGTTTTCGAAAGTAACGGGCTCAGGATTCTGACCGTCGTATTGCGACACTGTCTCCTTGTTCCGCCAGAAGACTGATTTCCCCAGCGGAGTCTCCATCTTGTTTTCCATTGAATTTGCAAAAGGGAAAACTTACAAAAGAGATCGAGGAGCTAAATTACAAGTAATTAAAAAGAAAATTACAGGTAGATCTCCTCTGAGATTTCTGAGAAAATGTGCTGGTAGGAATCTGATCAGCGCGCGATCACTTTATCCCTTTGACAATGCGATATGTCAGATGATCGAACTGCCTCCGCTTGGGAATTCCTTCTCGCCTGGTTCCGAAAATTCTTTGAGAGGAAGGAAGATCTTAGGGTACTGGCACCCTGAATTTATCCTTGTAGGATTAGAGAAGTAATTCTCTAAATTCTTGGAAGAGAGAGTAGATCTCTAATCTCCTCTCTATCCTTGCCCATCTCTCCTCCCCCTCTTGTGTGCCTCTGGTAGGCTATTTATAGGGAGAACAGGGGTATAATCGCCCTGAAAATCTGAAAACAGATTGAGTTAATCTGTTTTATATCTGGAAAGTAGCCTCGCCGCGAGGCTAGAATCAGCTTCTACGAAGCTAGGAATAGCATGTAGAGCCAATCCCTTGATTCGCTCTGCTAAATGGGGGGATACTCCCTTGATCCTCTCTAGTTAATTGAGAGATCTCCCCTGATCTTCTTACTGATTGGAAGAGTTAAAAGATCATGGCAGGCAACTGCCAAATTTGATTTCAATCAACATGATCTCATTTGGAGATTTGATTTCATCTGGAGATTTAATTAGTTAAAATGACTATAAAGGACTCGTAGTGGAGTCATTGCGTTGAGCTCATAGCGGAGCTGGGAGAAGCCTCTGGCGAAGCTAGAAGAAAGCTCTCAGCGTAGCTAGACAAAACTTACGGCGAAGCTACCAGTCAACCTTTTGCGCGGCTACGTGAAGTTTCGAGTGAAGCTAACTTTTTGCGGAGTTAACTGAGCATTTCCAGACGAAGCTGTAAGTTAGCTCGCAGCGAGGATATGAAGGAGCTTCCTGCGATGCTAAACAACTTTGGTTTCTCATGTGAGACTTATCTCGTGGGTTCGTGCGAGACTAAGTGTTGAGCGAACTTAGTATCTCTAGACCTGCTTGGGCCTTCTCACGAGCTTTAAAGAATGATCTTGGCTTACTGTTTGCTTCACTGGTTCAGTAGAGTCCAAGTTGCTGATTCGTCCCTTTAAGATGGGTGGAGAACTGGTCGTCAGCTTGTCTACCACTTGTCTTTTGTAGATATTAACAAGTTAGATATTGTTCAGGCCAGTTAGGAATCTTATCTTTTTTAGAGTGTCAATAGCATTGTCGCCATTTCTCTATTCCATGATGAGGACATTAGACAAGGAGGTCTCTGAAGCGTTCAAAGTACCTCCAAAATGGTTCACTAGGTTCTTTCTTGAACTGCATGATATTTTTTCTAACGAGAGCGGTCTTATGAATTAGATAGAATTTCTTCAAGAAGACCTTGATGAAACCATCCCAAGATGTGATAGAGCCAGCCGCTAAGTTATATAGCCATTTCTTGGCTAAGTCCTTAAGAGCAAAAGGGACAAATCTCAACCTAATAGCATCATCTGCATGGTGTGAGATTTTCATCATTAAGCATACTTCTTCAAATTCTCTTATGAAGAAATAAGCATCTTCGGACTCTAAGCCATGGAACTTAGGGAGTTTGTTGATGAACTGTGGCTTAAGTTCAAAGTTGTGTTCACCAACCAATGGAAGTTGGATGCAGGATGGAAGTGAGGCTCTAATGGGATAGAACCTATCCTGCAAAGAGGTCGGTTGAGATATAACCGAATCTAGTATTGGTTCGAACTTGGGTGGTGATGTGTTTCTAGTTAACCTAGATGAATTAGGGTCTCTTGACCACACTTACATACACAAACACAATCACAAACAAGTTCACCAATAGTCAAAAAAAGTAAACAACTAAGCTTAGTGTTAGGTAACCTTGACCTAGACAACTCCTAACTGGTTGATTGTCCACAGGAGGTATAATGGAGACTTTGACCATAAGCTAATCAGTCAGGTCAGGGCAAGATTGATGGGAGGTCTCCGCGCAAAAGCGACAGGCCTAATTAAGCCAAACCACCAGCCTTTGGGGTTTCGCCCCTCAATCCCTTTCCTAGACACTGATTTGACAGGTGTCAAATTCTAACATCTTCCCCCTTAGGATAATCTTCTAATGAGTTTGAGATGTCCCTAAGGCCAACGTCTATCAGATTTTAAATTAGGCTTAGGCTGTGCGTGCTTGGAGATGGTTTGTGGGCTAAGGAAGGGTAATGACTTCCCCACCTTATCTTGATTTGGGTTTTGCCCTTAGAATTGATTTTGCAAAGTGTGCAGGATATAGGAAAGTAACATTCAAAAGCAAATATCACCCAAGAATATTTTCTAAACTATATGCTATCCATACGAACCTTATCTCCAGCTATCTTCAACAGTAATTGTAAAATAAATGTAATTAGACAAATGCCTAGAATGTAAGTTTAAACGTTTTTTTAAGCAATTAACAATCACTCAGATTACTGTTGGATTAAAAACAGGGATTGTGAATATCAGATATAGCAAGAATAATAACACACAAAAACTTTATTTTTGCAAGCAATATGTCCTACAAAAAAGAGTTTTTTAGTAGTCCACAAATTTTCAAACTTGCGCTGCAATTTCTTGAAATTCTGTTTCCTACTTTCGAGAGTAGGGTCACAAAATAGTAAGTCTTCTCCTGCAAAGCTCGAGTGCTAAATCTGAATCTTGACGTCCCTGAAATAAGACACCAAACTTGTTAGAAAGCAATTACACCGTTCCCTCCCTGGCAACGGCGCCAAAAATTTGATTGAAGAATGAAAGTGATAAGAATTACCGTGTAGCTTTGGGCTAACGGGTCGTGTCCACGAGGAGGAATGCGATAGAAGCTTTTCGGTGTTTTAGTTTAGAAAGCAAAGAATGATGTTTGTTTTTTAGTTAAAAATAGAATGGAGAGAAGGGAAGTGATTTAAAGAAAAACTTAAAACTTAGAGAAGGCTTTGGAAAAGGTGATCTTTAGAAAATGATGAAGATTGTTTTGTTGTTTTTAATATAGAAAAAAGATCTGGACTCACTAATTTTCTACTCAACTACTTACTTATCTTAAGAACATTTTGGTGCATCACTTTTATCATAGGCAAAAATCTTAGTTTCTTTTAATGTCCAAGTAAAACAAATAAGATGATTTTGGTTTAAATCTTCAGGCCTTTCTTAACACATCATTAAAAAGAGAATGTTAAACCATCAAGCGTGAAGAAGCAAGTATGGAATAAAAACACCTTAAAGATATTTGTGTTTTGAAAATTCAAGTTTAAAAGAAAAGCATCTTCATGAGCTTTCAAGAACATGGTTCAACTCAGGCATTATTATGATTCAAGAGAGTCGCTTTCATAAAAAATCAATCGAGAGAAAGGAGGTAGAAGAGATTAATTAGTGAGCCCAGAAAATAAGTTTAGCTACAAATTAATAATGCAAAACAAGACATGGAAACAAAATAAGACATACCCGTGAATTGGAGAAGAAGAAGAGATGCTTTGAACCTTTATTGATGTCACTTCAATCTTCAGATTACAATCACTCTATTCCTCTCTCTCACTAGTATTTGGACTGAACTACAAATTAAAAAATAGAGATACAACTTCTCTATACTATCTAATAAAGAACCTAAACCTTAACAATGAACAAAAAATTTAATCTTAATCTTCGTTCCTTTTTCAGTATAAAATCCTGTCTTTTGTAGGCAAAAACCCAGAGGGAAAGGAGCGAGAAGATAAGGGGAGCAAACGCTCCCCTTATCTCCACCAACAAGCAGCGAATCCGCGGCTTTGGCTGCGGATCCGCTGCCAGGTATGGCCAAATAGCCACATCCTTGTGGAGATCTGGCTTGCGTGGGATTTGGCTCCCTTTTGTCTGGCTGGATTCATTGTTTGGCTCTAATTCTAATCTGATCTTTGGTGATTCTCAAGCTAACCGATTTGGATTCTTATAAAATCAAATTAACTGATTTTCAACCTCTCTGATCTGCCATAATCTGCCCGGATCTTCTAATTTTGAATTAATTCTGAATTAAATCGAAATTTGATGGGCTTTTGTCTTGTTTTTCTTCCCTTTCCTTAAGCAATGGGCCTGCACTTAATAAAAAAAAAATAAGACTTTCTTAATAGGATTTATTAGATAATAAACATGGTAATGTGATAATATATATGCAATATATGTGACCGATCAGCTAACAAGGCAAGGTCGCCCATCCGTCCGCCCTTTGAAGGAAGGGGTTTTCAAAAATAGGCTTTGAAAATAATTTAACATGTTTGAAAACTCTTCCAAAGTGAAGAAATACGCAACTAATTTTATGATAATCTTGAAAACTGGTACGAAGTCCTTCAAGCAAGGAAATAAAACAAGAATAAATCCACACAACATTGAAAATCACACAATCATCAACACTCAATTAGCAATAAAGCTCATATAAGCTCATGGAAACAAATAATGAGTAAACATTAAACATAGAGTGTAAAAAGTCGTGTAATCAACAAAATTATGGAAATAGGGCAATTAAGCTCAATGAAGTTCCTTACCAAAAATATGAAAATCTTTAAAGCTAAATAGGCTTCAAGGTATATATATGTTTTGTCTAAACTAGAAGTATACATACATATCCCTAACACAAATGAGTTCGCATAAAAAGCAAGTGACTCAAGGGTATTCATGTATATCTTAAAGTTTTGGCAAAGTTGACATATACATGAAGCTAAATACATTTTTATTTAAACATATCCAAAAATAGGGAATACAAGTTGAAATACGAGAATCATCAAAACTAGGCTATACTAGTACATCTAATGGGTACAAATGAGCAATTAGGCACAAACATACAAGAATCAAATGTGGCTCACTAGATGTACAAATATATACACAAGTTTTAATGAAAACTACATCTAAACAAGTAATCAAAACATGAAGTACAAAACCATAAACATAAACCAATATGATTATTATGTAAATGCACATGTCTTAGAGCTATGATATACATAATAGCTAAACTAAAGTGAGAACACAGAATATAGATCCATATGAACATGTGTGTATCTCAATTACTATACGTGTATGTCATAAGTGTAAACAACATGGCATTTAAGCGTAATGAGCATTAAAACATAACATGCTAAAAAATCAATAATTTAAAAGCATATAAACAAATAAGGAGTTTGAGATAGTTATTAAAACCATTAGGGCACATCTCTAGATCTCCAAACCAGGTGGTCCTTCCACCAAACTTTTCTTGAAAGTGATACATCCAAAAGTGTCACCATATATCTCGGAACGCATTCACCTCAAGGCACCAATGCCCTCACGTCAAGCGAGAGCCCACACCTACATCAAATAAAATAGGAGTGGCTATTGGTACCCATACCTTATTGGGTCCATGGGGGTTAGCACCTTTCCTAACTCAAACAAACTTATTTACAAAATTTGAATCATGTATCCTATCATAACAAAATTTTACAAGGTGGCCCTTAAGTCCACAATGTGTACAAGTGTACACATGAGCATACATGGTGTCATGTGTGTGAGCATGAGAAGCATGTGTATGCCGTGGTTTGTGTGCATGCATAGGAGGAGCATGTTTCTTCCGAAACATGGATTCCAATCGTGTGTGGTTCATGGCACATTAGCTCAAAGTGGAGCCCAATAATCAGCACTCTTCTTTAGCATAGTTATATCATTTTCAACTTTAGAAGAAGAGGTAGAGCATGCAATAGGTATACTAGATGGTGAAGCATGGCAAACATGGGGAGACAAATTATTTTTTAAAAAAATATTTTGTTGGAACATGTTTTGATGAAGACATTTGTGAAGCCAATCATTTGGAGCTCTAACACAAGCCAATTCAAGAGTTCTTCATGATCAAGACTTCCCAAGGAGAGTTGCTAATGATATGTTTCGTAATGATTATTTAGCATGTCAAAAGCCTTGATGCACACACATATCATAGTTTTATAGTCGACTTATAGCCTCTTATAGTCGACTAATCCATTGTGTAGTCGACTTGACCAAATCCCTAGTCGACTAGCCTTGTGTCCAAATTGATCCTAACTCTCTGTTTGTCCTGTTAGTCGACTTGACAGAAAACCTAGTCGACTAATAGACATTTGTAGTCGACTTGACCGTTTCCCCTAGTCGACTAATCCCTGGCCTAGTCGACTTATAAGTTGGTTGTAGTTGACTTGGTTCAGTTAACCAGAAACCTGTCACATGAACTTATCTTGACCTAGTCGACTTATACCCAATATTAGTCGACTAACCTTTGGAAATTTTCCTAGACTAGTCGACTAACTCAAATGGCAAGTCGACTATAGGCAGTTTCTAACTGTTGGACAGTTTCTGTATTCTGGTATTTTCTGCAACGTTCTTCAATGTTTGAACATTCAAATTGCACCTAATAACTACCCTAACAAACCCTAGAGTGCAGCTATAAATAGGGTTGTTAATCTAAGGCAAAATACCAATCCAAACCTTCAGTTTTCTGATCACAAAATTCTGCCAATATTCTGGTTTCCTGAAAACTGTTCCCACTTCAATTTCTTCACCAATTCCTAATCCTAAGTGAAGATATCTGAAGTTTCTCCTATACTAGCCCTTGTCCATGTTCACATATTGTACCAAGGCTTATAGGAAGTGTTGTAATCCTCAAAGAAATCATTGTACAAGAGCGTCTTCTTGGTGTAGAAGAGAGATTGTACAAGGTGGTGTTTGTTCTCTTGGTTGTAAGAGAAGTTGTACACATTTGGCAAAGGGGATTTGTAACGCCCCGATCCCACGGGTACGGGGACGTCACTGCGACGTATATACGCAGGTCAGAAATACCCTCACGTATATACGCTAAGCATCAGTACAGGCAAGAATCAGAGTACGGAAGCAAGTGGTGCATTATACATTCCAACACATGAGTACAATTACAAAGTTATCACCAGAGGTGATCCAATATTACATGAATATTACATCACTGACATGCGCAATTGCGAGATTACAAGCAAATGTACATGGATGAATAGTACAAAAGGGCACTCACGAGTTTACTAAAGGAAACTCGAGAGGCACACAGGGGGCCTGGAAGGATAAGACTCAGGACGGTCTGCTGGAGATCCATGCTACCGCTGCGCCACTCTGATCAGCAACTGGGAGAATCCACACGCTCCAATCTCCATGACCTGGACGTGAGAATCCAGGGGAGTCAGATGAAACTCCCCAGGCGAGTGGTGAAGCAAAAGCCAAGTGGCGAGCAAGGGTAAGCACATGTAAAGCGATAAACCAAATAAAGCCGAGGACGAGCAAATCTGATTGTATGGTTTCAGATCACGGCTCCATAAGACTAGTACGTCGAAGGAATAATCCAAACAAGGAAACCCTCATATATATACCCTTATCTTATGTCACCATAATCTAAGCACATACAACCAGACTGCACTCAAGACATGATAAGATAATAAGCAGGAGGCAGGTGGATGAGCAGTTAATATAATAGTACTCATAAAACCGGAAATCCGATGTAAAATTCAGGACAAGCAAATATAGTAAGGCATATCACAGATTCATAGCCGTTTAGGCTGCAGGCTTCAGTATGCGTCCCATTCCACATACCTCTACTTACAACTTAAAGAGCCGGTTATTAGACACTTTATTATTACTCGTCTTACCCTGATATCTAGCTATGTGAACTAGCGTCCCAGCACACATAGATTCATATCCGAGTAAAGCAAGGTTGTTATTGGAAACCAGCGGGGGTATCAACGAACTATGTTTACAGTGGGTCCCGTACATACCCGGGACCACGGCCCAGGATTGTTCCGTTGCTTGGTGACGGAACCTGCCGCAAGGCTAACAGGAGGGACTTATGTATGCCCTTATCATGATTCAGGAGGAGGGAGCCAGCACTCCCCTCGGTTGCCTGGAGGCCCACAGGTCAGACCGGAAGTTTTAGTTGCACAACATGCCTAATACCACTGTAAACACGAACACATATTGATAGCCGCATGTTTCCCCCGACCCGATGCAAGTTGTTCCTTTTATGATTTATTAGGTTAATTATCAATTTACGGGAATAACAGGAACAGGACATGATCAGGAATTCAGGAGTTCAGGTCACTGTATATAATACAGGATAACAGGTCACTGATCATGATACAGGATATCAGGTCACTGTACATAGTACAGGATAACAAGACAGGGTTCCCGTAAATGTGATAATCACAGGTCAAGTATATCATGCTGGGTGTCAAGTGATAGCATGACAGGATGATGATATTTGGCAGGTGACAAGTCATGTCAAGAGATTGATAATAATCCGGTGGCAAGTCATGTCATAACAAGGGGTCTTGCCAAGTAGTAGCATGTTAGGTGTTAGGTGATAACAAGTCAGTTGACAGGTGATATACATGTGTTAAATAGTAGCATGAACGACAAGCATGAAGTAATGGCATGGTACGTGTTATCATAACAAGCTTTGTAAATAATAGGCATCAGCGAAATGGTTGAGCATATCAAGCGGAGCTAAGCAAGCTGGAAATACAGATAGCAACCAGGATTTATCACTGGAGCGCCTGGCAAGGTTACCGGGACAACTCGGCTTATGGTGCGAGTAGGAAATCCGGCAGTATCCCACCTAGACGAATCTAGTGATAAAGCGCTGAACGCTAATCATGATAACCAGGCGGAGCCAAAGACCTGACGGTCCCAATCACTTGACAGTGAGTGACCGGAGGCTGTAGAACTGAAAGACCTGCCGGTCACAATCACTAAACAGTGAGTGACCGGAGTCTGTGGATACCTGCAATGTTAGGGCCACAACATACAAGCATGAAAACATGGAGGTAGTCAAGAGGAAAGCGAGATCACTCGCCCAACCAATAAAATAGGAAAGTAAGAGGATAGCGAGATTACTCGCCCAACCAATAAAATAGGAAAGTAAGAGGATAGCGAGATTACTCGCCCAACCAATAAAATAGGAAAGTAAGAGGATAGCGAGATTACTCGCCCAACCAATAAAATAGGAAAGTAAGAGGATAGCGAGATTACTCGCCTAAAATATGGTGAAATCTCTGATATCCGGAATCCAGGAGATCAACGCTTCAATGCGTTAGAGAGAAGGTAATAGGTAGAGGGGGGATCAGGAGAGAGAGAATAAGAGAGAGAAAGAGGAGAGAAGGTGACATCCATCAAGTGATAAGCCATGTAATAGCCATATACATAATACATGACCCGAGAATAATGTTCATGTACAAAGAAGGAATCAACAATAGTCAACAGCCAAGATTAGTCGACTAGGGGTAATAATTAGTCGACTAATAGGGGAGTTAGTCGACTAATAGAAAGGGCAAGTCGACTGATAGGCTGCGTTTCAGAAAAAGGCTGGCGTTTCAAGAATGGCGTTTCAGGATGGGTTAGTCGACTAGGAACAGGGGTTAGTCGACTAGTCTGCTGCGTTTCGCAAAACGGCGCCTCACGAAGTCGCGTTTCATAGGTCCGCGTCTTGCCACAAGTCCGCGTCTCATGAATCCGCGTTTCATAAGTCCGCGTCTCACCAGAAAGAGTTAGCCAATTTGGAATGAAAGAGCAGGTCGCGTTTCAAGAAAGAGCGCGTTTCTCAAGGTCGCGTTTCCAAGAGGCACGTTTCCCAGATTCGCGTTTCCAAGATTCGCGTCTCAGGAAAGTTAGTCGACTAGGGAGAAGGATCAGTCGACTAGAAGGTTGCGTTTCAGAATAACAAGGCAGCGTTTCACAGGATTAGTCGACTGGGAAGGAGGGCTAGTCGACTAATAAGGGAAGTTAGTCGACTAATGACCAAGTCAAGTCGACTAACAGAGTGCAAATCAGGGAGCAGGATTCTGTTAAGTGCTGAGTTCACTGATATGAAAATGCAAGGGCTCTGATGAGTCATCCAAGTCTTTGAGAGTGAAGTTACTCGTCCAAAACGCCATCTAGAAGCAGGGAGAAAACACAAGTGAAGGAGATGGGTCCTTGGTTGAGTTGTCGTTAACTATCACCAAAACGATCACCGGAATAATCGCGAACGATTACCGGAAGATCCACGGCGATGTCTCCAACGAAGAGAAGCTCGGCCCCAATCCAAAAGGAGTGGCCGGCCCCCAGAGTCATGCAGGTGATGAAGAAGAACACGGCCCCCAATCCAAAGGAGTTGGCCGGTCTTCACCAGAGAAGGAAGGAGATGGTGATGGTGATGATGCTTGGTTTACTGCTGCAAGAAATGGAGGAGAAGATGAAGGGAAATGGTGGAGAACAAGTTGGCCAAAGGAGGGAGCATCAAGGCTGCGTTTGTTGCCTTTGCTCTCTGGAAACAAAGAGGAAGAAGAGAGGAAGAAGAAAATGAATGGAGAGAGAGGGAGGGAGTATTTATAGGCAAAGGAGCAATGATGGCAAGTTTGACTTTGGGGATGCCAAGTGAGACTTGTTCTCCCACTCAAACGCAGCCCACAAAAGCAAGATGGCGTTTAGGCCAAAATTAGCCTAACGCGGGAATGAATGCGGCGTTTCAAGGGAGAAGCAAGGTGGCGTTTCACAAAAGGACAAAAAGGCATGATGCTTGATGGGAGTTGGTGGCAGCACATTAAATGAAGTGTGGGGAGAAGTGAAGAGAAGATCTTTGCATTAATGCAAGATCCAGGATGGTGAAGCCGGCGTTTGAGGAAGGAAAAAATGGAAAAAGACAAAATGGAATATCAAGGCAAAATCCCGGCATCTGGGAAAACACCAAAAACTCCGGAAAACCTCAAAAATAAAGTAATCCAGAAAGCTTCCCAAAAATTCTCAAAAATAATAAATATTATAAAATGATTTTTGGTGAAATCAGTTTTCAGAAATTCAATGCCATGTTCAAATTAAAAATCCTGAAGTCCACCGTCAATCTCGGTCTACACCGGGTTGGCCGGATTTTGATAAATTCTGAAAAATCCCAGAAAATGTATTAAAGAAGAAAATATGATTTTAAGAAATAAAGCGAAAGCGGAATTTAGAAATTCAATCCCGATTGTAAACTAAAAATCCTGGAATCAACCAGCGATACTGGCCGATACCGAATCCGGTGGAATTTTCATAAATTCATAAAATTCTCAGAAAATGTATTTAGATGGGAAATGTGATTTTAAGAAATAATGTCTAAAGACACTTTTAGTAATTCCAATTAGTTTATAAATTAAAAATCTGGGAATCGGTCAGCGGTACTGGTCGACACCGGTTTGAAGATTTTCAACTTAATTCAGGAAAATTCCAGAAAATCATGGAAAATCCAAAATATTGGAAAACAGTATTTAAAACTAAAATCGGTCAATTTGGAATAACAAAAAGATCAAATTGAGAAATCTACTAGAATCGAGTCCCCGGTTCAGACTAGGGCTGACTCCGAGTTCACAAATCCGAATCCAAGGCAATACGATCATATGAATAATTCATAATACAAAAAAATACAGGAAGTAAATCAAAAATATGATCAGAAAATACGAATACGCAACTAAGTACGTATTCCGGGAACGGGGTGTTACACTCCATCCACCTTACAAAAAATTGCGTCCTCGCAATTTCGATAAGGGGTGGAATGAACACAAAAAGATAGGAATGAGGATTATGCCAATCAAGCTATGGATAACTATGAGCTGTCCCCCAGATTGACTGAACAACTAACTCAGGACTAAAGCATCTCTGCACTTCTGCCGTATATATACATCCTCTGACGGTGCCATAATAATACTGATCTGATGTCTGCTTATAAAAGAACACTGCCAGAACTTCAAAGGACTAACCCATTCTGAACAATATAAAGTGAGCTGACTTGGTAAGATAATCAATAATACTTCGATCAGACTGTGAGCTAAAGCTAATGAAATCCATAGTGCTGAAGTCCATAATATAATATAAAACCCTGCATAGTAAGATGTTATCCTTTTGCAGTAGAATCACTGACGGGCTGCATACTGGGCTTTGTTAACTCTGAAAGACGTAGCCAAGAATATAAAATAACTGTGAAGAATTTGGAATACTGACTTATGAATGATAAACCGACTGCAGATGAAACAGGAAGAAGATATCTGAGCCCTGCAAGATTTGTAGAATGGATCATTGACAAGGCCATGGCGATAGCTCAGATATAGTGATGGAACTCTGTTCAGCAGATCCATAAAAGTACGCTAGAAGAAATCCGAGGAATGGCTAGAGTGCCAAGCACTGAAGGGACTAGCCACGGATGAAACCAAGCCTGGATGAGGTTATCGCGTAACACAGCTCAGGTGTTAAACATTAGGGTGCGGCGAGGCTAACGCTCTGCGAGACTCGCATATAGCGAAGTTCACGCGACGAAGCCAGCGCGTAACACAACGCTAAATGCTAAGCACCAGGGTGCAGCGAAACTCACACCTGGTTAGGTTCACGGATGACTAGAACACGACCCTCGCTAGGCGAGGCTAGCGGAACCTTTGGTCCACCAAATCAATAAAAACTGCCAGGAGTTATTGGCTCTGAGAACATGATCAAGAAATTATAATAACTGAGACGTGTCCTGAATGCTGTCTTCTGAATAATAATCGGACGACATATTAGCTCTGAGAAAACCCGAGTTCCATGATCATAGTCGAAGAAATCATGATCGCCATTAGAGTAATAAAAAATATCATAACTCTATCTGCCAGAAATCCTGATTCTGAAATGTCGTTATATATACTGACATTTCTAATGAATTGATGCAATCTATACGACTTACATAAGTGACGACTACTCTGCTTGATGTGCTAGTCTCCCATGATGTATCCAGAATATAAGAATATAACGCGGGGCCGAAGATCTGCCTAATATAAGATAATGTGATATACCAGAGTCGAGAAGCGCCAGAACATAATTAGAACGAACCACATCTGCCCGGCTGTTACCTCACTAGTCAACACATATCTTAAGTTGGCATAAAGATCACGAAAATCAGAATAAATCAGAATAACAAAAATAGAAGAGATAGGAATCATGAAATAGGGAGAGAGATAGGACGGACTAGGATTAATGGAGATAGGGCAATGAAGAAGGTATGATATAGAGAAGTTACCAACTCCCGGACATATTAAAATGGGGATAATAATTACGGTCAGTACTTCAAGGATTCCTCCTTCAGATATCGAACACCCTTTCTGTTCTTCCCCTTCAGCCAGATCATATGTTTGCTTCCCTTCACCATGTGCCCTAGTTCTTGGTCTCCCTTGTATATGACTCCATGCTGGATGCTGGGGATGAAGTGAGGTTATCCTGACAGTAGGTCTTGGATTTCCTCACAACGGTGATACTGGATGAGTTGATCTGATTGGTGTGATGTTCTCTGTCTCCTTGAACAGACCGTCACCTTTCAACTAATCTCTGAACCCGTGTATGACATAATTCATAGCCTTCTGGCGATTGTGTTGCAGGTGTCCGGCTTTAGACAATGTCCACATGTCATATGTTGGGGGCAAGGTTGGAGGGATGGCTTAGCTAGTAGGGCATCCAGAGGCCTGTTTGAACCTTCACTTTCCTCAATTAAGAGGGTTTCTTCGCCAACTTCATCTGCATCTTTTCCTGATCTTTCTTCTCTGGGTCCATTCCACTTCCCGGATGGTGACAAAAGAACTTGAGAATACTCCTTAGGCTGCTTGGGAAAAAGAGACACCATGATCCCCATCTTTATTTCTCATTAAAATATTGCTTGCTCAGTTCTCCTTGTCGGCCACCATGTAAGACACCGACCGACTATACCTTAGAAATTTTGCTGTGTACTTATTTACTATTCAATCTCCCTACTGCAATTTGATAAATCATCCTTTCATTTCTTTTTGAGTCATTACAGAGAAGAATCTTCTTATAAAAATCCTTCGAGAACTAGTCCCAAGTGATGGGCTTTTCCAGTCTTGCTGTTTCTACTAACCACCACGCCTTGGCCGTATCTTTCAACTGGATCCTGGTCATTCCCACTTAGTTCTTCGTCAGGGACCCGAGTTGACTTAGAAGATCCATCATGTTTGCTAACCACTGATATACATCCAGGGCTCCTCCATGCTTGAAAAGATTGCTGGCTGTAATCTTCCTAAATCCAACATGTCGCCTGGCTTCTGTTCCCGGAGTGCAACCAATGATCCTTGGTGCGGGACCTTCGCCTGTACTTGATCGTGTCTCATCATATCTTGCAGAGATAGCCTTAAATCAAGATTTTCTCCATTAGGGTTACCCTAGGAAGAACCAGAACCGTTATGATTTCCCCATCTTTTCATGTCCGAGTTGGTCCAAGAATAACAAGAAACTGAAGTATGAAAGGATAGGATAACTTCAGAATTCAAGGATAAGATAATCAAGAGAAAATGGATAACTTTGTACTTGTAGTTGGATTGTATAACCAAGACTCATGCATTCCAGTTGCAAATTTCTTTACCATTAATTTGCCGTCTGGACGTACTGAGGAGGTGAGAGCCTAAGCTCTGATACCAACCTGTAACGCCCCGATCCCACGGGTACGGGGACGTCACTGCGACGTATATACGCAGGTCAGAAATACCCTCACGTATATACGCTAAGCATCAGTACAGGCAAGAATCAGAGTACGGAAGCAAGTGGTGCATTATACATTCCAACACATGAGTACAATTACAAAGTTATCACCAGAGGTTATCCAATATTACATGAATATTACATCACTGACATGCGCAATTGCGAGATTACAAGCAAATGTACATGGATGAATAGTACAAAAGGGCACTCACGAGTTTACTAAAGGAAACTCGAGAGGCACACAGGGGGCCTGGAAGGATAAGACTCAGGACGGTCTGCTGGAGATCCATGCTACCGCTGCGCCACTCTGATCAGCAACTGGGAGAATCCACACGCTCCAATCTCCATGACCTGGACGTGAGAATCCAGGGGAGTCAGATGAAACTCCCCAGGCGAGTGGTGAAGCAAAAGCCAAGTGGCGAGCAAGGGTAAGCACATGTAAAGCGATAAACCAAATAAAGCCGAGGACGAGCAAATCTGATTGTATGATTTCAGATCACGGCTCCATAAGACTAGTACGTCGAAGGAATAATCCAAACAAGGAAACCCTCATATATATACCCTTATCTTATGTCACCATAATCTAAGCACATACAACCAGACTGCACTCAAGACATGATAAGATAATAAGCAGGAGGCAGGTGGATGAGCAGTTAATATATAGTACTCATAAAACCGGAAATCCGATGTAAAATCCAGGACAAGCAAATATAGTAAGGCATATCACAGATTCATAGCCATTTAGGCTGCAGGCTTCAGTATGCGTCCCATTCCACATACCTCTACTTACAACTTAAAGAGCCGGTTATTAGACACTTTATTATTACTCGTCTTACCCTGATATCTAGCTATGTGAACTAGCGTCCCAGCACACATAGATCCATATCCGAGTAAAGCAAGGTTGTTATTGGAAACCAGCGGGGGTATCAACGAACTATGTTTACAGTGGGTCCCGTACATACCCGGAACCACGGCCCAGGATTGTTCCGTTGCTTGGTGACGGAACCTGCCGCAAGGCTAACAGGAGGGACTTATGTATGCCCTTATCATGATTCAGGAGGAGGGAGCCAGCACTCCCCTCGGTTGCCTGGAGGCCCACAGGTCAGACCGGAAGTTTTAGTTGCACAACATGCCTAATACCACTGTAAACACGAACACATATTGATAGCCGCATGTTTCCCCCAACCCGATGCAAGTTGTTCCTTTTATGATTTATTAGGTTAATTATCAATTTACGGGAATAACAGGAACAGGACATGATCAGGAATTCAGGAGTTCAGGTCACTGTATATAATACAGGATAACAGGTCACTGATCATGATACAGGATATCAGGTCACTGTACATAGTACAGGATAACAAGACAGGGTTCCCGTAAATGTGATAATCACAGGTCAAGTATATCATGCTGGGTGTCAAGTGATAGCATGACAGGATGATGATATTTGGCAGGTGACAAGTCATGTCAAGAGATTGATAATAATCCGGTGGCAAGTCATGTCATAACAAGGGTCTTGCCAAGTAGTAGCATGTTAGGTGTTAGGTGATAACAAGTCAGTTGACAGGTGATATACATGTGTTAAATAGTAGCATGAACGACAAGCATGAAGTAATGGCATGGTACGTGTTATCATAACAAGCTTTGTAAATAATAGGCATCAGCGAAATGGTTGAGCATATCAAGCGGAGCTAAGCAAGCTGGAAATACAGATAGCAACCAGGATTTATCACTGGAGCGCCTGGCAAGGTTACCGGGACAACTCGGCTTATGGTGCGAGTAGGAAATCCAGCAGTATCCCACCTAGACGAATCTAGTGATAAAGCGCTGAACGCTAATCATGATAACCAGGCGGAGCCAAAGACCTGACGGTCCCAATCACTTGACAGTGAGTGACCGGAGGCTGTAGAACTGAAAGACCTGCCGGTCACAATCACTAAACAGTGAGTGACCGGAGTCTGTGGATACCTGCAATGTTAGGGCCACAACATACAAGCATGAAAACATGGAGGAAGTCAAGAGGAAAGCGAGATCACTCGCCCAACCAATAAAATAGGAAAGTAAGAGGATAGCGAGATTACTCGCCCAACCAATAAAATAGGAAAGTAAGAGGATAGCGAGATTACTCGCCCAACCAATAAAATAGGAAAGTAAGAGGATAGCGAGATTACTCGCCTAAAATATGGTGAAATCTCTGATATCCGGAATCCAGGAGATCAACGCTTCAATGCGTTAGAGAGAAGGTAATAGGTAGAGGGGGGATCAGGAGAGAGAGAATAAGAGAGAGAAAGAGGAGAGAAGGTGACATCCATCAAGTGATAAGCCATGTAATAGCCATATACATAATACATGACCCGAGAATAATGTTCATGTACAAAGAAGGAATCAACAATAGTCAACAGCCAAGATTAGTCGACTAGGGGTAATAATTAGTCGACTAATAGGGGAGTTAGTCGACTAATAGAAAGGGCAAGTCGACTGATAGGCTGCGTTTCAGAAAAAGGCTGGCGTTTCAAGAATGGCGTTTCAGGATGGGTTAGTCGACTAGGAACAGGGGTTAGTCGACTAGTCTGCTGCGTTTCGCAAAACGGCGCCTCACGAAGTCGCGTTTCATAGGTCCGCGTCTTGCCACAAGTCCGCGTCTCATGAATCCGCGTTTCATAAGTCCGCGTCTCACCAGAAAGAGTTAGCCAATTTGGAATGAAAGAGCAGGTCGCGTTTCAAGAAAGAGCGCGTTTCTCAATGTCGCGTTTCCAAGAGGCACGTTTCCCAGATTCGCGTTTCCAAGATTCGCGTCTCAGGAAAGTTAGTCGACTAGGGAGAAGGATCAGTCGACTAGAAGGTTGCGTTTCAGAATAACAAGGCAGCGTTTCACAGGATTAGTCGACTGGGAAGGAGGGCTAGTCGACTAATAAGGGAAGTTAGTCGACTAATGACCAAGTCAAGTCGACTAACAGAGTGCAAATCAGGGAGCAGGATTCTGTTAAGTGCTGAGTTCACTGATATGAAAATGCAAGGGCTCTGATGAGTCATCCAAGTCTTGGAGAGTGAAGTTACTCGTCCAAAACGCCATCTAGAAGCAGGGAGAAAACACAAGTGAAGGAGATGGGTCCTTGGTTGAGTTGTCGTTAACTATCACCAAAACGATCACCGGAATAATCGCGAACGATTACCGGAAGATCCACGGCGATGTCTCCAACGAAGAGAAGCTCGGCCCCAATCCAAAAGGAGTGGCCGGCCCCCAGAGTCATGCAGGTGATGAAGAAGAACACGGCCCCCAATCCAAAGGAGTTGGCCGGTCTTCACCAGAGAAGGAAGGAGATGGTGATGGTGATGATGCTTGGTTTACTGCTGCAAGAAATGGAGGAGAAGATGAAGGGAAATGGTGGAGAACAAGTTGGCCAAAGGAGGGAGCATCAAGGCTGCGTTTGTTGCCTTTGCTCTCTGGAAACAAAGAGGAAGAAGAGAGGAAGAAGAAAATGAATGGAGAGAGAGGGAGGGAGTATTTATAGGCAAAGGAGCAATGATGGCAAGTTTGACTTTGGGGATGCCAAGTGAGACTTGTTCTCCCACTCAAACGCAGCCCACAAAAGCAAGATGGCGTTTAGGCCAAAATTAGCCTAACGCGGGAATGAATGCGGCGTTTCAAGGGAGAAGCAAGGTGGCGTTTCACAAAAGGACAAAAAGGCATGATGCTTGATGGGAGTTGGTGGCAGCACATTAAATGAAGTGTGGGGAGAAGTGAAGAGAAGATCTTTGCATTAAATGCAAGATCCAAGGATGGTGAAGCCGGCGTTTGAGGAAGGAAAAAATGGAAAAAGACAAAATGGAATATCAAGGCAAAATCCCGGCATCTGGGAAAACACCAAAAACTCCGGAAAACCTCAAAAATAAAGTAATCCAGAAAGCTTCCCAAAAATTCTCAAAAATAATAAATATTATAAAATGATTTTGGTGAAATCAGTTTTCAGAAATTCAATGCCATGTTCAAATTAAAAATCCTGAAGTCCACCGTCAATCTCGGTCTACACCGGGTTGGCCGGATTTTGATAAATTCTGAAAAATCCCAGAAAATGTATTAAAGAAGAAAATATGATTTTAAGAAATAAAGCGAAAGCGGAATTTAGAAATTCAATCCCGATTGTAAACTAAAAATCCTGGAATCAACCAGCGATACTGGCCGATACCGAATCCGGTGGAATTTTCATAAATTCATAAAATTCTCAGAAAATGCATTTAGATGGGAAATGTGATATTAAGAAATAATGTCTAAAGACACTTTTAGTAATTCTAATTAGTTTATAAATTAAAAATCCGGGAATCGGTCAGCGGTACTGGTCGACACCGGTTTTGAAGATTTTCAACTTAATTCAGGAAAATTCCAGAAAATCATGAAAAATTCAAAATATTGGAAAACAGTATTTAAAACTAAAATCGGTCAATTTGGAATAACAAAAAGATCAAATTGAGAAATCTACTAGAATCGAGTCCCCGGTTCAGACTAGGGCTGACTCCGAGTTCACAAATCCGAATCCAAGGCAATACGATCATATGAATAATTCATAATACAAAACAAATACAGGAAGTAAATCAAAAATATGATCAGAAAATACGAATACGCAACTAAGTACGTATTCCGGGAACGGGGTGTTACAGGATTTGTTAAGTGGTGTGCATGGTGTTGATTTTGGGTGTACAAAGTCAAGGATAAAGGAAAATCTCAAGCGGGAGGCTTAGGGACTGGATGTAGGTCACGAGGACCGAACCAGGATAATCACACGTGTTTGCGATTGTTAACTTTTCTGTGATTTGTTTTTCTTTATTTGCAAGTACATTTATTTCCTTTATACTAATAATTCTTGTGAGTGTTGACTTCGTATATTAGATTCACATTTGGCATCATCTCGGGACTAACAATTGGTATCAGAGCAGGTTCAACATTTGGTATCAGAGCCCAAACCGGCATACAAGCCCTGCATACCCAGTCAACAACAAGCAAGGATGGCAACGGAGTTCCCTTCGTCACAATTCAAAGAAGGACATTCTACACAACATCCACCGCTATTTGACGGATCCAACTACAACTATTGGAAGTGTAGAATGAAGATCTACTTGCAATCGCTCAACTACGAACTTTGGAACATCGTAGAAGCACCATACACCAAGCCAACAACCAACTACAACGCTTGGAGTGATGATCAAAAGAAGAATGCGAACCTTGACGCCAAAGCGATGAATGTTGGAACATATTTCGATGAAGACTTTGTGAAGCATGTCATTTAGAGCTCTAACACATGACAAATCAAGAGTTCTACATGATCAAGATGTCCCAAGGAGAGTTGATATGATGTATTTTGTAAAGATGAAATAGCATGTAAAAAGCCTTGACACACACACCATATCAATGTCCATTAGTCGACTAATACCTATGACAAGTCGACTAATAACATGTGTAGTCGACTTGACCCAAACCCTAGTCGACTTAGTCTTGTGTCCAAAACAGACCCAACTCTCTGTTTCTGCATTAGTCGACTTGACAGTAAAATGTAGTCGACTAATAGCATTTGTAGTCGACTAATCCCTTGCCCCTAGTCGACTAATATCTGGTCCAGTCGACTTATAGTTAGTTGCAGTCGACTTGATTCAGTTATCCAGAAAACTGTCAGTCCAACGAATCTTACCCTAGTCGACTTATAGTCAAACATAGTCGACTTATAGTAGGAAAATTGCCTAGTCTAGTCGACTAACTCCATAGGCAAGTCGACTATAGGCAGTTTCTGACTGTTGACAGTTTTCGTTATCTGGTCTTTTGTGCAACGAATTCCAACGTTCCAATTGTTTGAATTGCACTTATAACTACCCTAACTTACCCTAGTCTTCAGCTATATAAAGGGTAGTTAATCTAAAGGCCAAACATCAATCCAAATCTTCAGTTTTCCAAGTCAAAATTCTGTCAAACCAGAAAACTGAATTTTCCACTTCAGTTCTTCACCAAAAGTCAATTTCCATTGTGAAGTTCTCTGAAGTTTGTCTCCTATACTAGACCTTGTTCACATACACATTCAGTACCAAGGCTTATAGGAAAAGTGTTGTAATTCTCAAAGCAAGCATTGTACACGGGTGGCTTCTTGGTGTAGAGGCAGTTGTACAAGGTGAAGTGTATTCTCTTGGTGGAAGAGAAGGTGTTCTCTTGGATGTAGAGAAGGTGTACACATTTGGCAAAGGGGATTTGTCAAGTGGTGTGCATGGTTTTGATTTTGGGTGTACAAAATCAAGGATAAAGGAAAATCTCAAGCGGGTGGCTTGGGGACTGGATGTAGGTCACGAGGACCGAACCAGGATAAATCTCTCTTGTTTGCGTTTGTCTATTCTCTGAGATTTATTTTCCTTTTTGCAAGTTTATTTATTTGCTTAACGTTAATCCTTCTTGTTTTAGTTTTGTGTTGACTTGGGTATTTTTAGATCCATAATTGCCAACAGAGAAAGTTTCGCATTTGGCATCATCTCGGGACCAACAATTGGTATCAGAGCGGGTCTCACAATAGTCAACAACAAGGATGGCAACGGAGTTTTCATCATCCCAATTCAAGGAAGGACATTCTACACAACGTCCACCGCTATTTGACGGATCCAACTACAACTATTGGAAGTGTAGAATGAAGATCTACTTGCAATCGCTCAACTACGAACTTTGGAACATCGTAGAAGCATCGTACACCAAGCCAACAACCAACTACAACGCTTGGAGTGAGGATCAAAAGAAGAATGCGAACCTTGACGCCAAAGCGATGAATGCCTTGTTCTGTGCCCTAACCAAAGAAGAGTTCAACCGTGTGTCAACAGCAACTTCTGCACATCAAATATGGCATACTCTTCAGGTAACACACGAAGGCACAAGTAAAGTTAAAGAGTCTAAAATATCTGTTCTTGTCCACGAGTTTGAATTATTCAAAATGGAGGAGAATGAAACCATATCCGAAATGGTAACAAGATTCACCGACATTACCAATTCCTTAGCATCTCTTGGAAAGGACTACACCCAAGTCGAAAGAGTTCGTAAGATCCTTCGTGCACTCACACCAGAATGGGAGAAGAAGACAACAGCAATTGAAGAAGCCAATGATCTCTCAACTTTATCGTTAGAAAACCTAATCGGTAATCTAATGGCATATGAAGTGCAATTGGATGAAAGAAAGAAGGAGGAACGACAACACCACTCAAAGAAGAAAGAACTCGCCTTCCATGCATCCTCCGACACAGACGATTCCAATGACGATGAAGAGGAGATGGCAATGCTTTCAAAGAAATTCAGGCGATTCTTAAAGCAAGGTAAATTCAAATGCTTTAATTGCAATAAACCAGGTCATATGAAGATGGATTGCCCTTTGCTCAAAAAGAAAGATAAATACAAGAGCAAAAAGTTCAGAAAGAAGAAAAACTACGAAGCATCATCAGAATACAGTGATTCATCTTCCTCGGATGAAGAAGAACCACTGAACGTGTCAACCTATGTTACATGGCACTAGAAGATGAAGAGGTATCATTTTCTAAACTTTCTGATGCATTTCATGAATTGTTTATTGATCTGAAAAATGAAAAATTGAAAAATAAAGTTTTATCAAAAGAAAATGAAAAACTTTTAAAAGAAAATTCATGTTATGCTTTACAAGTATCTTCTATAAATTCTCAACAAGATGAATTTGAAAAAGTCATATCATCTTTGAAAAATGAAAATGAGAAGTTTATAAAAGAGAACATTTTTCTGAAAAAGGAAACTGAATCTTTGAATAAAAGGATTTCTATTTTAGATAAAGATATTTCATTTTTCAAAAAGAAATATGAAGATCTTTTGCAAAATGTGACTAAGTTCAATAAAGGAAAAGAAAAATTGAATGATTTATTATCTTTTCAGAAGTTGTCACATGATAATCATTATGGTATTGGATATAATGAAAAGTCTTCATATGTTAGTAATCCATATGTGAAAAGAAAGTCTAATTATGTTTCAAAAAGAATTAAGACAAAGTTTATATGGATTCCTAAGAATTTAAGTTTTCATGATAAAAATACATATATTGCTTCATACATTCATGATATATGTGATTCTTGCAACTATGTGTATATTAACATGTGGAAACCAAATTCAAAATGGATTTGGACTCCTAAAGGTTAAATATGTTCTTTTATAATTGGTACCATCTAACGTTTATCTTGCAGGTACCATATAAGAATGTTGATAAGAACATATATATATATATATATATATATATATATATATATATATATATATATATATATATATATATATATATATATATATATATATATATATTTACTAATATATTTGTTGCAGGGGGAGAACAAAGTCTTTTCATATTTGTTATAACCCAATTTCTGCAGGGGGAGGAAAATATAACATATTTTCTGCAGGGGGATCACTTTTGCACACAAAGCATCATCATCAAAAAGGGGGAGAATGTTGGAACATATTTCGATGAAGACTTTGTGAAGCATGTCATTTGGAGCTCTAACACATGACGAATCAAGAGTTCTACATGATCAAGATGTCCCAAGGAGAGTTAATATGATGTATTTTGTAAAGATGAAATAGCATGTAAAAAGCCTTGACACACACACCATATCAATGTCCATTAGTCGACTAATACCTATGACAAGTCGACTAATAACATGTGTAGTCGATTTGACCCAAACCCTAGTCGACTTAGTCTTGTGTCCAAAACAGACCCAACTCTCTGTTTCTGCATTAGTCGACTTGACAGTAAAATGTAGTCGACTAATAGCATTTGTAGTCGACTAATCCCTTGCCCCTAGTCGACTAACAGCTGGTCCAGTCGACTTATAGTTAGTTGCAGTCGACTTGATTCAGTTATCCAGAATGAATGCCTTGTTCTGTGCCTTAACCAAAGAAGAGTTCAACCGTGTGTCAACAGCAACTTCGGCAAATCAAATATGGCATACTCTTCAGGTAACACACGAATGCACAAATAAAGTTAAAGAATCTAAGATTTCTGTTCTTGTCCACATGTTTGAATTATTCAAAATGGAGGAGAATGAAACCATATCAGAAATGGTTACAAGATTCACCGACATTACCAATTCCTTAGCATCCCTTGGAAAGGAATACACCCAAGTAGAAAAAGTTCGCAAGATCCTTCGTGCACTCACACCAGAATGGGAGAAGAAGACAACCGCAATTGAAGAAGCAAATGATCTCTCAACAATGTCGTTAGAAAACCTTATTGGTAATCTAATGGCATATGAAATGCAACTCGAAGAAAGAAAGAAGGATGAAGACAACCTCACTCAAAGAAGAAAGAACTTGCCTTCCATGCATCCTCAGACACGGACAATTCAGATGACGATGAAGAGGAGATGGCAATGCTTTCAAGAAAATTCAGGAGATTTCTTAAGCAAGGTAAATTTAAATGCTTTAATTGCAATAAAATAGGTCATATGAAGAAGGATTGCCCTTTGCTCAAAAATAAAGGTAAATTCAAGAGCAAAAAGTTCAGAAAGAAGAAAGACTACGAAGCATCATGGGAAAACAGTTATTCCTCTTCCTCTGACGAAGAAGAAACCACTGAACATGTCAACCTCTGTTACATGGCGCTAGAAGAAGATGAGGTATCATATACTGAAATTTTAGATGCATTTCATGAAGTATTCAATGATCTAAAGAATGAAAAAATGAAAAATAAAGTGTTATCAAAGGAAAATGAAAATCTTTTAAAGAAAATTCATGTTATGCTTTACAAGTTTCTTCTATAAACTCTCAAAAAGATGAGCTTGAAAAAGTAATATCATCTTTGAAAAAGGATAATGAGAAGTTTATAAAAGAAAATATTTTTCTTAAAAAGGAAACTGTGTCTTTGAATGAAAGGATTTCTGTATTAGATAAAGACATATCAGTTTTCAAAATGAAATATGAAGAAATTTTGAAAAATGTGACTAAGTTCAATCAAGGAAAAGAAAATTGAATGATTTGTTATCTTATCAAAAGTTGTCACATAATCATTATGGTCTTGGATTTGTTGAAAAATCTTCATATGTTAGTAATCCATATAATTCCTTTGTAAAAATAAAGTCTAATAAAAGAAGGAAGAATAAGTTTATATGGATTCCTAAGAATGTAAGCATTTTTGATAAAAATACCTATATTGCATCATACATACATGATATATGTAATTCATGCAATTATGTGTATATTAACAGGTGGAAACCAAATTCAAATTGAGTTTGGTCTCCTAAAGGTTAATGTGTTCTCTTATGATTGGTACCATCTAACGTTTATCTTTCAGGTACCATATAAGAAGTTGATATACTTCATATACATATATATATTCATTTTATGACATATTTGTTGTAGGGGGAGACCAAAGTATTTCTATATCTGCTATAACCCATTTTCTGCAGGGGGAGAAAATATAACTTATTTTCTGCAGGGGGAGCATTAGTGCACACAAAGTGTCATCATCAAAAAGGGGGAGAATGTTGGAACATGTTTTGATGAAGACATTTGTGAAGCCAATCATTTGGAGCTCTAACACAAGCCAATTCAAGAGTTCTTCATGATCAAGACTTCCCAAGGAGAGTTGCTAATGATATGTTTTGTAATGATTATTTAGCATGTCAAAAGCCTTGATGCACACACATATCATAGTTTTTATAGTCGACTTATAGCCTCTTATAGTCGACTAATCTATTGTGTAGTCGACTTGACCAAATCCCTAGTCGACTAGCCTTGTGTCCAAATTGATCCCAACTCTCTGTTTGTCCTGTTAGTCGACTTGACAGAAAACCTAGTCGACTAATAGACATTTGTAGTCGACTTGACCCTTTCCCCTAGTCGACTAATCCCTGGCCTAGTCGACTTATAAGTTGGTTGTAGTCGACTTGGTTTAGTTAACCAGAAACCTGTCACATGAACGTATCTTGACCTAGTCGACTTATGCCCAATATTAGTCGACTAACCTTTGGAAATTTGCCTAGACTAGTCGACTAACTCAAATGGCAAGTCGACTATAGGCAGTTTCTGACTGTTGGACAGTTTCTGTATTCTGGTATTTTCTGCAACGTTCTTCAACGTTTGAACATTCAAATTGCACGTAATAACTACCCTAACTAACCCTAGAGTGCAGCTATAAATAGGGTTGTTAATCTAAGGCAAAATACCAATCCAAATCTTCAGTTTTCTGACCACAAAATTCTGCCAATATTCTGGTTTCCTGAAAACTGTTCCCACTTCAATTTCTTCACCAATTCCTAATCCTAAGTGAAGATATCTGAAGTTTCTCCTATACTAGCCCTTGTCCACGTTCACATATTATACCAAGGCTTATAGGAAGTTTTGTAATCCTCAAAGAAATCATTGTACAAGAGCTTCTTCTTGGTGTAGAAGAGAGGTTATACAAGGTGGTGTTTGTTCTCTTGGTTGTAAGAGAAGTTGTACACATTTGGCAAAGGAGATTTGTCAAGTGGTGTGCATGGTGTTGATTTTGGGTGTACAAAGTCAAGGATAAAGGAAAATCTCAAGCGGGAGTCTTGGGGACTGGATGTAGGTCACGAGGACCGAACCAGGATAAATCACACGTGTTTGCGATTGTTAACTTTTCTGTGATTTGTTTTTCTTTATTTGCAAGTACATTTATTTCCTTTATACTAATTATTCTTGTGAGTGTTGACTTCATATATTAGATCCACATTTGGCATCATCTCGGGACCAACAATTGGTATCAGAGTAGGTTCAACATATTTTTCTTTAAAACCAAATCTAGTTCTTTTGAAATTGAAGCAATTTTATTTTTCAAAGATTGGTTCTCTTTTAAAACAATTTCAAGTTTAGAAGTCAAAGTCTCATTTTTCTTCAAAACAATGTCACAATTATTTTTATTTTTCAAGATTTTGTTTTCATTTAAAACAAGATCGAGTTGGAATTTCAGTGAGTCCCTCTCATTTGAAATCTCATCCCTCTCTTGCAAAACCAAATCAAGTTTTGAACACAAATTCTTATTTTCTTTATTTAATTTAAGACTTTTCTTTTTAAAAGTTGGTATTTTTATAATAGGTTTTCACAAACAAGAGATAGTTCTTCATTTAAAGCATCAGCATCCATATAGTTATCACCTGAAGAACTAACACTATCATCTAGTTGAGTTTTCGAATTTACCTCAAGGGAGTCATTCCCTTGGACCATGTAGCAAGGTTGGTCGGACTCGTCTCCACTAGATTCCTTCTCCTCAATGTTTGGCGTTTGAAGCTTTGGAGAGGTCAATGTGTTCCACACTGCAAAGGCGGAATCACAATGAGAAACCATACGTTAATATTCTTTACTTAGAGTGCATCTAAGTGCCTCTAGGGCTTGTGCATTGGCCTCTATATGCTTACTATTACTAAGATAAAATTTCTTAGTAGTGGCAAGGTACACATGGATTCCTAGGTTCTTGAGATACATACTCATCTTAAGTTCCATACATTGATGATAGAAACATCAAGCATAGGAGGGGTCATGAAATCCATGAGTGTATAAACTATATGTGTGCAAATGTAAATCTAGATTAATAAACCAAGATCTCACTCCTAGGTGGTTAAACCTAATATCAGGAGCGTAGGCTCTAATACTAATTGAAAGTACACGTAGAAGGGGGTGAATAGGTGTAAGGCTAATCTAATGACAAATGATGCGAAATTAAAAACTAATTGCAACACACTTAGTGTAACCAAAGAGTGCAGCTGAATTCCCGGTGAAGGGCGCTGGACTATCTCATCTAGATTCGTCTAAATAAGAGTTGAGGTGCTCTGTAAAGCTCTCTTGGTTCAACACAAGTGAGGCACACAAACAATACCAAGCATATAAATGATATGAGCAATATGAATTAATGCAAGATATAAAGAGAGAGAGTTTAGAGATAGTGGATCAAACGCAAACACCGAGATATGTTTCGAGGTTCGAGCCACTGCTCTACATCCCCGCTTCACACAGAAGGATTTTCATTATACGTCCACACAGGACTTCCCACACAGGGAACCTCCACTGAGAATTTGACAAATTCAACTAGGAGTATACAACTACTCTCTCCAACAAACAACCTCTACACAAGAGGCAAGGCACAACAACAATCACCTCTCACTAGAGGGATAAGACACTAAGCCAAACAACAACAATCACCTTTACATTTAGACGGATAGGCACAAAGCTAAAACTCTAACCTCAATCACCTCTACACTTAGAGGGATACCAACAAACTCAAACTCCTCCACAATCACCTCTACACAAGAGGAATAATAACAAACACAAAGAAGGTTACAACTCTTGGTGGTCTAAATAAACCACGAACCAATTCTTTCCCACAAAAACAAGATCCTATAGATAGGATAGAGTTCATAGCTCAAGTGTGAGAAAACTAAGAGTTCGGAAATCAAAAATACAAAGAAAATGCTTGGAAAAACTTCTAGGATAAAATAGAAATGAAGATAAAAAATAATTCCCAAAGACTTCTCCTTTTCTTTTATTTTTCCAACCCTTTAAAACAAATAAATGATAAATCTTTTTGGCACAAAAACTCTTTTAAATACTTGCTGTTAAACACTTGTAAAGATGAGAAAAATTGCTCTCTAAAAACGTGTCGAAAACAACTCAAGAGAAGGCATATAATAACCTCTCAAAAATCTGCCCGTTGGCAGCCAGGAAAGGGCAGAAATGCCCTTCCGGTCGATCGCCAGATCGACCGGACCATTGTGCCTCCGGTTGACCGCCCGGTCGACCTGGCCAAAGCCATTAGTCGACCGCCCGGTCGACCGGCCCCTACCCGAGAGTGGGGTGCTTTCAGTCGGTCGACCGCGCTGTCGACCGGCCGAATGGCTGGCCTTTGTGCACGTCCCGTGCACATCAGTCGACTGGGACGGTCGCCGACTCCTAGTCCGGTCGACCACCAGTGCAGTCTGGCTGGGGATTTGGGTATTAAAAACTTGTCTTTTTAATTTCAATTAAATCCCATAAAATCACATAAATTCTATAAAAATAAGTTCTTATTAGATCTTTGAATAGCAAACATGTGTGACTAAAAATCAACACATATTACAAACTATTTGAACCATTTTTGTGATATTGAAATTTGGCTAAAACACAAAATCGGTATTTTTCAAAACTTGAATTTTTGAAATGGAAAACTGTTTTCTCCAAAACTCATGTAAATATAAAAGCATGATATTGAAATAACTTTGAAGCATATTGTATATGGAAAGAATCCAATGTATATATATATATATATATATATATATATATATATATATATATATATATATATATATATATATATCAATGTTTTTGACATGAAATCCAAAATCGGTTAAACCGAAAATCAAAACCAATAAACTTTAAACTTGTGTGTGAATGTGAACTTGAGCATATCAATATTATCTACCTTTATACAAGATCTAAATATAAACTAAACTAAACACAAACCGAAGTCTTCTTGTGGAACTCCTTCTCCAAGTCGTTTCGATCCAAACACGATCCAACGAGCTTGACTCCAACCGAGTACTAGATGCGATCTTGACGTCCGAGATCTTGAATCAACACGTGTAAGCTCCAAAATTCCTTTGTTGAAGCTAAACACCTACTATTATCTTGGTCAATCACTGAAACTATTTAAACACAAGATTATTAGTAAACTATAACTATATGAGTTTAATCATCATCAAAACTAGAGTGATGGGCCTCTGGGCCAACAAAAAATACTTGAGAAGATGGGAAAATTGTTATTCAAAAACTTGTTAAAAGCAGCCCCCAAAACCCCTCCTTTTATAGGGATTCAGAAACTAGCCGTTGGGATCCAGAATAGGTCAGAAATGACCTGTCGGTCGACTGCCCGGTCGACTGGCCAACGGTCAATTTTTCAACCGTTGGATTTGTCGGTCGATCGATCGGTCAGTTGCCCCAGGCAAAAAGCTTATCGGTCGACCGCTTGGTCAACCGTGGCCAAAACCAGAGAACCCCCTCTTTGGATCGGTCGACCACTCGGTCGACCAGACCATACGATCGACTGGACCCAAGTCCATGGGCTTGTGCATGTCCTTGTGCACATTGGCCAACTGAACAGTCGACCGAGACTTGGATCGGTCGACCGGTCGGTCAACCGCCAGTAGCCCAAAAACTGGGTTTATAAGATAAAAAATGTGGTCTTTTATATACCTATAAATTCCCATAAAATCTCATAAAATTCACAAAAATAAGTTAATGTAAATATGTGTGATTAAAAATCAACACATATTAAAATAATTTGAACTATTTTTGAGGTATAAAAGTTTAAGCTTTAAACAAAATGGTATTTTCCAAAAAACCAACTTCTAAAATAAAATACGATTTTTCTATAAACTTGTATAAATACAAAAACAAGATATTTGAAACACATTTTAAGCATAGTGTGTATGGATAGAATTCAATACACATATAATGATATATCTTTGTTTTTGACATTAAATCCAAAGACACAAAAACAAAATGGTTAAATCGAAACGAAAACTATTGAACTTGTGTGTGTGAATACTTGAGCAAATCAAACTATTCTATCCTTATACAAGATCTAAACTAAACAAACAACCTAAACTAAAGTCTTCTTATAGATCTTATTCTCTAAGACGACTTGATCCAAACATGATCCAAAGAGCTTGACTCCTTTCGAGTACTTGATGCGATCTTTGAAGCGTGAGCTCTTGAAGCACCATGTGTTAGCTCTAAAACTTAACTTTGAATCCTTTGTTGAAACAAAACTCCTACTAAGATCGTGATCAATATCTGAAACTTAATAAATAGAAGATCATTTGTAACTTAACTTCATAAGTTAGTCATCATCAAAACTAAGGTGAAGGGCCTTTGGGCTAACATCGACCAGTTAAGAGTCTTCTAGGTCTGAGTCAACCCTAGTATAGGCTTGGTTTTGATTTTTTCTCTCTCTTTATTTTTTTGCTTGCTTTTTCTCTTTTGTTTGTGAAATGAATTTCAACAACAACAATTTTTTCAATTCTAATATGAATCCATATTTCACACCAATCTCATTTGACTCGGATAACTCCAACCCGTTTTAAATAACATGAACCAATCGAATTGGCCGGATTGAATTTATCTGACTCAATATGACCCATACCCCTATTCTAATAAACAAAATCTTCAAAATAATTTTCACCCTTCACAGAGTTAATGAGGATTCACCTTCCCTGAGTTGAATTTTCAACCACCTTGTTCATAATTTTCACAATATTCATTCCCTGATTTTGCTTCCTATACTCATTTTTCAGAACTACCAATTGAGAAAAATTCTGAGTTAGAAAAAAGTGTAGAAGCCATGCAGGAGGTCGAACGAAAATTTCAGGAAACGTTGTCCTCCCCAATTCTACAATAATTTCAAGAGTCATACTCAGTCCCACCTCTTAAAATGACAATCATCAGTCTTGAACAAAAGTATAGAACTCTTGCATAGGTCCGAGCAACAATCTCAAAACAAGCTTGACTCACAATCTTTCCAAAAATAAGATTCATACTCATCATTTTCAATTCAAAATAGAAAACCATCAATCCTAGAAATGAGTATGCATGAGTCCGAGCAATTATCACAAAATCTGATGAACTCACCCTTTCACCAAAATTTTCAAAATCAACCTTCATACTCATCTTTTCAAGCCCAATCGCTACAAAATGATGAACCAATCAACTTTGAAAAGCTAATTGAAGCCATTACTCAGGTTCAAATCGCTCATAATCACGAAATAGATATAATAGTCAAAACTTTCCATTCTCACCCTTTAACCATTCCTGACATCACCAACCATTATAGAGGGACCAAAAAAATCATGTTATTTTAGAAACCAAGATTCAATTCCAGCATACCAATTTGAACTTTACGAAAATCAGAATTTTAAGAACCATATTGATATTTTGGCAAGTTATCCCTTTCCTGAAATAAAACTTGAGCATTAATATGATCCTGAACCTCAACTTGGCAATTCAACTCTACTTCTTGACTTAATAATGACTCCGGTATCTTTACCTGATTTCAATTCTTTTCCCGAGTCAGTATTGGATCCTGTGCCAGTCCATCGTGAAATTGAATCACCCATCTTTTATGATCATCATATTGAACTTGACCAATACGACACTTTTGAAAGTCCCATTGATAAATTGACAAGTTATCATTTTTATGAAATTGAACTCAATCAAGAATGTGACTTAGATTCTCAAATTTGCGATCCAGTTCAAATTCTTGAAGCAATATTGACTCTTGTTTTGCTACCCGATTTGAGCAATATTTTAGAGTTAGTTTTGATTCCCATACCTATCAATCTTGAACTTGAATTACCAATCTTAGAAAGTCACATTAAGTTGTAGTGAAATGGATATAAACTACAGTTTAAACTTCTTGATTTGACCCACATCCTGAACCAATCTCGACTCCCAAATCTTTACTTGATCTCAGTCAATTTTCTATGTCGATATTACTTCCTATACTTTCTGAGTCCAAATCAATTAATCTTTTCACACTCTATTTTGGGACAAATGTATTGATAATTATGACTCTAAAATTATTTTTAAAATTTGAAAATTAAATGGGGTAAAATTCTTAAAAAATTATTCATGTGTACATCATTATAGTGGGTTATATTAGAGAGGTCATTGCTGGGTTCTTGAGAACTCCACGCAATTTAGATTGGGTCGCATTTCATGGATCAATCAGACCACCATCGGAACCACCACCTTGAGGTGATTTTTCTTCCCTCTCTATTTGTTTCATGCACACATACATTCATGATGCATTGAGAACAATGTATGAGATAAGTGTGGGGGGAGGGTCTACTAATGTAGAGTTTTTAGATTTTCTTTCTTTTTCACTTCTTTAAGGATATTCTTAGAATTTTTTTTGTATAGGATTTCTCTTTTTCTTTAAATTTTTTTGAAATAAGAGACAAAGTTTTTTTTTCTAGTTTTAAGAAAATTAAGATGATATTAGAAATTAAGAAAGCCTTAATTATGACATCTTAAACCTAGTCAAAATAATGGATCTTATTTAAAATTATAGGCTATGTAAGATAGATTGAAAAGATAATTTGATCCTAAATTTTTTGCCTTAGAGAATATGAACTCACACTTAGACATTTTTGAGATGGAAACAAAGACTAAAAATGTCATAAAGCAAAAATAAATAAAAATATATGGTATATATGAATAAAAAATTAGTTATTAAAGTTGGATAACTATGCCTCAAGAAGCATGATTATTCACGCCTAACGTTGGTCAAAAGAAATAAATATTTTCCCTAAGTTTTGTGGCCTTGTTTACTCGAGTCCTTAAGCCCAAGGGATGTTTTCTCACCTAGTGCCCTAAGATCGTTTGATTTAGGAGTCATCGGCTATAGGCTCACTACCCAGGTAAATTGGAAAGGCTAAGAAAGCTAGGGGATGAAAAATAAAAGAAAAAAGAAAAATATGCATATATAAATAATGGCTTGCTGGTTAGAGTTGAAATCCCAAAAATCTTCACTATCACAAAGTGCATATTATTTAAGTTTTAAGAAGAATAAAATTATTCTATCGAGTTTTGAATTCTTACCTTAATTAAAGACAAGATCTTGCACATAGACTAAGTTTAAAGAAGAATAATCTTTGGTGAACTTATGACCCTAGATCACTTAAATTTTTGCAAAACTATTTCGAAAACTTCTCTCTCTTTCAAAATGTGTTTTTCAAAAATACTAACTTTTGTTTTCTTTCTTCATGAATTTTGTGAGTGTAATCCGCTGAAAACCCTCAGGAGATAAAACTCCTCCTCTAAGAGAAACCTAGAGAATTAACGGCTTGTTGCACATGCTCGGTGCAATCACGTCACCTGTGAAAGTGGTGTAATAATTTTCTTAGTTTAGTTTTTTCTTTTCTTGTTTTGCTTGGGACGAGCAAAAGATAAGTGTGGGGGTGTGATTAGTATCCAATTCTGCATCTGCGTATCACATTTTTCTGCCGATTTATGAATAAAATGACGCTTCTCACCCGTGTTTTGGTCTATTTTGCAGAAAATCAAGAGTCTAAAGGCAAAAGAGTAATAAGAGCCTAATTAAATCTAATTTTGGGTAATTAAATCTCATTTCTTTGAGGCCAAGCTAGAATGCTTCTAGAAGACATATTGGATCCAGAAATTCGGGGCAAATCTGATGAAATTCGGATCCAAATACTCAAATCCGGGACCATACAGAAGTTTCTCGAGAGTAGACGAAGTTGTGGACCAAAACTAGGGACCAGAGTCCCTGGTTTTGCCACGAATCTGCAAGGATCCTTGCGGATCCGCGGCCCGATAGTGGAGCCACGCGTCAAATTTTTGACGCGTGGCCTCATCTCATCTTCTGAAACTTCCTTCTGCCAATAAATATCCCTACAGAGAGCGAGAAAAGCAGCAGATAGAGTGGTAGGCTAGGATTTTTTTCCTCTCTAGTGTAGTGTAGTGTAGTTCTTCTCTTTTCTTTTGTATTTTTATTTTCTTTTTAGATCTTATAGTAGGGTTGAGTTGATTCTGGAGAGAAAGAGAGGAGATATTAATGTAATTGAGAGTGACTATCTATGGAAAGGTGTGTCCTTTCTCCTTTATTGTAATCTTCTCTATTTCTACATGATGCTTAGCTAGTTTCTTCTCATGGTGACTAAGTACTAACCATTAACTAGTTAACCACTTACTTGATAATTAACATGAATCTAATAGCCTCTACAAGGCCTTGCTCTTGCAAGAGCCATTGATGGCTCATGATGATGGATTCTAACATCTAACTTGCTAACTTACTAACAAGCTAACTCTCTTATTTCATGCTTGCTTCTAATAGTTTTGGTGATCTAAAGTTTGTATTAGCTTGCTCTTGATGCAAGTTTGAATGTGAAAAACTATCTCATGTGCCATGCCTTGTATTGTTTCTTGAAGAAGCCAAGGATTAGAGGTGGCCAAGGATCATTTGAGGCAACTATCACTAAAAGGTTAGCATGGTTGTAGAATAATTAGTAGTTAGGAACCATGAGCTTTCTTTCTCTTTTACTTTGTTTTTAAAAACCAATTTCAAAAACACTTTATCATTTTTCTATTGTTGTTTTCATTACCTTTTTAGTTTACCATTGTTTTCGTCTTCTTCACAACAAGTTTCATCTTCTTTTCTATTTTCCAAATCACTTCACTTTCTACTTCATTTCTTTTTTCTTATTTTGTTTCACCGATTCCAAAACCACTTCTCTATCGTTTTGACTTCGCTGATTTCATCGCCTTCTCTATCTATCACTTTTAGTTTTCTTTTATTTTCTTTTTCCTTTTCTTTAATAAAGAATAACTTGTTAACATAACACATAAATAAGAACTGTTACCGCTTCTATCGCCTCCCATCCTTGTGAATTTGACCCGTTGAGCCAATGCTATAACGGAAGTATCAAGGAAGCCAAAGCACACATACATAATTTCACTGATTCCAAAATATAAATTTTCAAGTGCTGGTTTCACCCTAATCAAGAAGCCGCCGGACCAAAGTTCCTGCAGTGGTTACGGTTAGGGAATTGTCGGAGGAAGTCGCAGAAAGGCAAGTAACTGGAGATGAATCAATGCCGACCCCAATGCCTATCAGGATTGCTCTCTCTGGCTCTCTTCAGAGTTAAAGGAAAAGTATTGCCCTAAGAACATTCTACTGGGTTCCCCAATTGAGATGATTCCTACAGCGGAGGTCTTAGAGTAAAGTCCAACCACTGAACTTGTCGGGGCTAGGTTTCCTGTTGTCGGGGTTTTACCTACTCCAGTGTCATCTTTGTTAGTTTCTATGATCAATCTGACAACTAATCAATATCACCGATCTAATTGGCCAGGTCGGTGAATATCAGATTGGAGGTTTTTCATTCAATAGAACATTCCTTAATTAAAGAACCACCTTTCAATTACCTTCCTTGGTTAAACACCAATTAGACTGGTATAAGTCAGTCTCAATATACTGAAATCAGTATAACCTCTGTATAAAGAAAGTTAATTCACTTATACTATACTTGGAGTGAGGTACGCTTATAGCGAATCTCCTTAAGACAATTACGTCCCCCGTTAAGGTGCTAACATGTTACTGGACGCTGGTCTCCAAAGATACAACACTCCTTCACGGTATTTGGATAGCACTACCAAATCACCATACGGTCAAACCATAGTTAACCAATACCTTCACAGGATTATCAAAGTAGCGGGACCAAGATAAATTTCAGGGAGAATATTTGTCTTTACTTTGGAGGAACACCCACTGTAGAGAAAGGAGGAAGGTAGAAGAGTATTCTTCTTTGGAAGTCACAGATTCAGACAACAATTCTATTAAAGAATCTTTTAAATTTTCTGAGCCTTCTTTTAGAACGAATTTTCAGAATCTGTTGGAAGTTGCTTCGAAATCCGTGTTGCAGAATTATCACTTCCTGTTGGAAGTCACTTCGAACCCGAGTTGCAGAGTTCTCACTTCGAAATGCAGAAGAAGGAACTCATTTTCCTTTTCTGTATTTCTTTCTGTTTTTGTGTGTTTTTATTTGAGAGAAACGGAGCGCTATTTATAGCGCTCTGGGAGGGGTAAAACTGTCCGAACCCAACCGAATGGACCGTTGCAACGGTTTGGTCGAACTGTTGCAACGGTTTGTTTCAGACAGGAACCGTCCAACTGTTCGCGGCAGTTTTCTGTCAGCCGTTGTACTGATTCGGGTTCGGATACAGATGGCGGAGCGGGTACGATCCGCGGTAACCCATACCCGTGAGACCCGATTCAAAAGAACTGGACCGGGTACGGAACCCGAGCCCGAGCCTAAGCCCGCCCGGTTCCAGTTGCCGCCGCCGGCGGCGGTGCGTGCGCCTGGCATGGTTTCCCCCTAATCGCGTGCGAAAACTCCAAGTACCCAAAGGGCACACCCTTTGTTCCCATTTTTCTCTATTTAAACACTTTAAACTTTCATCCCAAGGCCAATGTAAGACTAAATGTTTTTAGCTACGTTTAGTCCCCTTTTCGCTTTGAATTAGGCAAACTTTAGACTTGAATATCTCATTCATTCAAAGTCAGAATTGAACATGTGAATATACCACGTTCATCCCCAATGGAAGGAGAACACACTCCAACCATTATCCGATTGATTCTATCAACGGATCTCATCGTAATTCAACTCAAAGATTCACATTTATTATTCATATTTTCCAACAATCTTCATCATCAAGTGAGAAGTTGGATTACTCAAGAGATGATGTTGACTGGGATAACGTGTGCCCTGCTCTTGACACCAGCAAGTTTTCACATCTGATCGAAGGGAGATGTAGGTGGTTACTCCGGAGAAGAAACTGCCCTTTGGAGGGACCACTACCACTAATGGTATTCTTTCTATTCCACTGTTTGTTTTCTTATCAACCATGTAGACATCGTCTTAATATTCGCTTGGATGACATTTTGTAGAGGATGCTGCTACTACTGAATGTGACACTTCCTTAAATATTGCTGAAATGATTGTGGAATTGACAAAATCAGAGGGTTCAGAAGTTCTCAAGATTAGTACCGAGGAAATCCCTGCGAGCATAGCAGCTGTGGCTGGGGAATCCTCTCAAATATAAGATTTGTATGAGGGTTTATAATCTCTAATTTCTCGACTTGGTAAGACACAAGAACTTTTGATACTTTTAATTCTTGTTCTCAGAGTTATCACTAATACAGTCATAATAGCTGCAGAGGATATTGCATCAGTTCGAACAGAGGAGCCTATCATAGACATTGGTGCAGAAGACTGTAACATACCGAAATTCTAAATCTTGATTTAGTACTTTGTTAAAGAGAATAAGTTGATAAGCTGGTGTAACGATGGGTGTTTAGAAATCCCGTGGAAAAAAGTTTGAATGTGGGAAATATGGGCATTTGATATATATATACATATATACATATATATGTATGTTATGTATATGTAAAACTTTGTGAATATGATCATCCTTCTATGAATACATGTACATATATATTTTGTACTTTTCAATATATTGTTCATACAAATATGTGTAATAAAGTGGTATATGAGTATATTGTGTAAATACAAGAAAATAAATCAAATATCAAGAAAATACCATAATAGTATATTGAGGAGGACTTAGTGGAAAGGGGTAGGTGTGCATGAGATGGGTAGATGGATGGCTAAGATTTTTGTTTAGGAGTGGTGTAGATATGTGGCTTAAGTGGAGACTATGGCTTAATGAGAGAAAGGGAGAGGAATTAATAAAGAGTAATAAAAATTTTGATAGGGAGATTTATGTTAAATAGGGGATGAATATTCCCCATCTCTCTCTTTCCTTTCTCAGGCTGAAAAAATTCCCCTCTCCTTCATTATCCCCAATCTCAAAACCCTAAATCCAATCTCTCATCCTCTCTCAATCTCTCCTTCCCTCTCTCTTTTCCCCCCTCTTTCCCTTAACCCTCTCTCTTCCTCTCTCTCTGGGGAAGAGCGGTGCACCACTTCCCTGGGGCGCGTGCCAGCCACGCGCGCGACCGCGCGCGGACTGGAGGGTGTCGCTGTGGTGGGGGGAAACACCCCTCTTGCTCCCCCACCCCCACACCATCTCCTTTTCTTGGTATGTTCTAAAACCCTACCGTTTCTCTCCTGATTCCTCACCTCCAGTGATGGCCGACCATGGTACTAATGTCAAAGTGGAGGTCTAGCGGTCACATGGAGGAGGAAACAATGGAGAGGGAGTTATTCTAATTTTTCAAATTTTTGATCTCTTTGATTTGAACTTGCATCTATATAAATCATGTTTAATTATTGTTAATTGCTCTTAAAATTGGTGAGTAGGAACCTCTCCCCTAGCTCAATTTTGTGAAATTATTAGCATGGGTTTCGGTCTACCTCTAGAACTTAGAATCTTGGGTGCATATTACAAGTGTAAATTGTGTATAATTGTGTGATTTGTATGGTTGTGGAGAAGATGTTATGGGTTGATATGATACTATTTAACATATGCATAGGTACCGAGCTAGCAAGCTAGATGTTGATGTTTTTGTGTAGAAATTATTCCTTTGTGTGGAAAAATAATAATATGTTTATGTACCATCTTTAAGTGTAGCTTTGCAATAGTTGTAAGTTATGAAATAACTAACATTAGTTGGCTCCATTTCCATTGGAGTGGTTTTCAGTGCAAATTGGTGTCCTCATTTGGGAAGTCTCCCTACTTCTAAGGTAAGGACCATATTAACGGTGTAATAAAAATAAGATCCTATTCTCTGCGGTTTGATATTAGGGTGGTACACTATATGAAATTATGGTTACTTCAATAACACGAAATTGTTAACTTACATACTTATAATTCTTTAGTTTGTGAAACCTTATCATTTTGGGTATTGTTATGAACTAGATAGTTATGATGACTCTTGGATTATGAATGACTATTTTGCAGATTTTAGCCTCTCCTAAAATGCTTAAAACTATTTCACGGGCAAAAACTTATTGAAGAAATTAATATGTATCTTACACAAATTTTCACATTTAGATTGGTATCCTTAGAAAAGATCAATTATCCTTAGGACTTATGTATTCTTTAGTTGAAATTTATGTTGAAATAATAGGAAGTTGAGAAGTGAAACTAGAAATTCATGTGCACATGATGAATGGATAGGCCATAGAGAAACCTTTTGATGTTGAAATAACAACATTCAATAATATACTTCTAATGATAAATTACAATATATAAAATATAGTAGGCCTGTAAATGTTCAACTATTAACATATACCATAATCATGCATATTTATCTTATATTTTCTGATGTAATGCATGTTATGATATTAGTGATGTCTTGAGTTCTATATATGTACATGTTATTCCATCATTCCCCTTTTTTTACCACTCACTAGGTCGCTTATTGATGACCATGAGTTTGCTTGCTCAGATCTAGGTTCAGAAGCACCTCAGGACCAGGAGTACTTCGAGCACGTGGCAGGACTTCAGGGCTAGTGTTACATCCACTTTTATTTATGAGGATCTTATGTTTTATATACTTTGTTTTCCTTAATGTAATAATGTAGACTTTTGTGATATTTTGTACTTATATAGTAAAGCCGGAATATGTTATAACTTTAATGTATTGAACTTTCTTGTATTGAGGTTTAGCGTATTAATAATAATACGTCGCCGGTTCTCTTTGCATATCCGCAATAGTGTATTTTGGTTAGCGGGGCGTGACAGGGTTTTCTTGATATCAGAGATAGGTTATTTTTATTATTTTATTCTAGGATATAACTAGGCTCTTATCGATAATACAAGAATTTAATATTCCAGCTACAAGTACAAGATGTTTATTTACTGATGCATTCCTAAGATATTACTTTAATTTTTAGAGTAATGGCCCTTCCTCCAGTGTTGGTCCTAGTGATGAGGCTACTGATCTGATGGGTTGAATCGTGACATGATGGAGTCATAGCAACAATAGACGACACTCATGAGAGATGGTCTGATAACGGTACAACAGACAACCATGATGGCCATGGAAAGCGCGGCTGCACCTCGAGAGCCAAAGCTTAAGAATGTTTCAGACTTCAGGATGTTACAACCAGTAACCATTTCCGCGACAGAAAAGTCTTTGGATGCAGAGCAATGGTTGGTTGATATGACCAATCTCTTGAATGCGGCTCATGTTCCTAAGGATGATCAAGTGGAGGTGATCACGATTCAACTGATAAATGTGGCTCGGACATGGTGGATTGCTGAGAAAGAACGGTTGGAGAAAACGGTCGCTTGGGAAAAGTTCACTGAGAGCTTTTATGAGCGGTTTTTCCCAAAGACTGCTAGGAGGGAGCTGGAGCAGCATTTCATCAATCTGCAACAGGGGAGCCATTCAGCAGATGAGTATGTCACGGAATTTCTGAGGTTATGCCGGTTTGCTCCATATATGGTGGTAGATGAAGAAGACCGAGCTAACCATTTCAGCAGGTTTTGAGGCTTGACATTCAGAAGTTCCTGGTCACACAGCAATTGGGGACTTACTCTCACATCCTTAGTTCTGCTCGTGGCTTAGAGTAGGTAATAGAGAAAGAGAATAAGAGTATGTTGCAGGCAAGGCCACTAAAGCGACCTCTCGATCAGGGTACCAGGGGACCTCCAGCCAGATCCAGTGTAGCCCCACCGAGTAGACGCCTAATCGCTCCTTCTCCATCAATAATGATCTGCGACTTCTGACGGGACATCTACGAAGGAAATACAAGTGGGCTAATGGACAATGCGTCACTTGTGGATCTGGAGATCATCAACAAGCAGACTGCCCGATCAAAGGACAAAGGAGCATCATTCCCACCCTTCCAGCACCTGGAGTAAAGAAGAACCCTGCACCTATAGGTAGAGGTACTCCGCTTCTCCCGAAGCAACAGTTATTCGAACAGGCTCAGAGGAGGACTGGGAAAGGACGTGGGAGAGGCCATGCTTTAATTTAACTGCAAAATAGGTGGAGGCATCAGAGGAGGTGGTAGCAGGTACCATTCTTGTTGGCCCAGAGGCCTTCCACTCTAGTTTTGATGATGATTAACTCATGTAGTTATGTTTACTAATAATCTTGTGATGTTTAGTTTCAGATCTTTTATCAAGATATTAGTTGGTGATTAGCTTCAACAAAGGAGTTTTGAAGCCTTTCACATGGTGATTCTAAAGCCCGAGCATCAAGAACATTCATAGCACTCGTTGGAGTCAAGCTCGGTGGATCACGGTTTGGATCAAGTCGACTTGAAGATGGAGATCGTCAAGAAGACTTAGGTATCCTAGTTTAGTTTGTGTTTTAGATCCATGTGTAAAGATTAGATAGTGTGATATGCTCAAGTTCACAATACACACACGTTTCATCTTTTGGATATTGGTTTTTTCGGTTTTTGGTTTAACCGATATTGGTTTTCATGAATAGATAGATTCAAAACAAGTTTACATGATTTTATGTATATTAGACTTGTTCTATATACATGCATGCTTCAACTATTTAGACAAACTTATTTTGATATGCCTATTCATGAGGTTTGGTGTTTTGGTATTTTTAACAAAACATATTTTGGTAATTAAAGACAAAAATAATGATATGTATATGTTTCATGTATATTGGACCTATGTCCATATGCAACATGCCTAATAATGCTTAAGTATCATGTTTTTGTATTTGAATGAGTTTTTGAAAAATCGGATTTCCTATTGAAAAGTCTAAGTTTGGAAAAATACGGTTTTTGGTTTTCGTAATTTTTCCATAACACAAAAATGATTCAAAATGTTTGATATTTGTGTTGAAATTTTTAACATATGTTTATATATCATATATTATGTTAGAAACTATTTTTGTGGATTTTTAGAAGTTTTATGGGATTTATTAGAATATTTTTAACCTCAATTTTCTGACCCAGAACCCAGCTGCCAGGCTCTGGCGGTCGACCGGGCTGGTCGACCGGGATGGTCGACCGACGTGCACACACCTGTGCACGTTGGCCAGGCACTTGGGCGGTCGACCGGCCAGAGAGCTTTGCTCTCTGGATTTTTACGGTCGACCGGCCGGTCGACCGCTGGCTTCAACGGTCATATTTTTGACCGTTGGCGGTCGACCGGGCGGTCGACCGCCAGCCGCGCTAGCTGACTTTTTCAGCCAACGGCTAGTTTTTTGTTGGAGGCTATTTAAGCCCCATTTGCTTGGGTTTTTTGCTAAGGTTTTTACAAGAAAAAAATTTTCAGTTTCCCTAGTGTTTTATACAAGATTCAAAAAAGTTTTAAAGCCTAAAAGAGTTCATCTCTATTTGTTTCAAAAAGGGTTTGGAAAGTTCAAGAAAAGAAAAGCTTTGGGATTGGGTTTTTGATCTTCATTGTATTCCTATCCTAGTATTTTCCCAATAGTTTTCTTTGAGTTTTTTTGATTTCCAAACACTTGTTTTCCACTTGAGCTATATCTCCTATCCTATCTATTTAGGATCATTTGTTTGTGGGAAAAGGATTTGGTTTGTGGTTGAGATATACCACTTGTTGTACCCCTCCTTGATTTGTTGTATCCCTCTTTGGTAGAGGTTGATTGGAGTGATGGCTTGCTCGGTAGAGATTGAGGTTGTGGTTTACTCCCTCTTGGTGAGGTGGAGTTGGATTAGTGTTTGTATCCCTCTTTGGTAGAGGTGGATTGTGCTTGTATCCCTCTCGGTGAGGTGAATTTGGTTGTATTGGTGGAGTTTGATACTCCGGTCTTCGGTAGACCACTTGTATTGCCTCGGTGGAGGTTGTATTGGTTGAGAGAGGAGTTCGGTACTCCTAGTGGATTGGAAATCCTTCTCGGTGAAGGCGGGGACGTAGAGCTCGGTGCTCGAACCTCGAAACACATCTTGTTGTTTGCGTTTGATCAATTGGCTCTCAACCCTCTCTCTCTTTTATTTATGCATTGCATTATTCATATTGTCATATCTTATATGCTTGTGTTGTTCCTTGCATTGATTCATATTGCCTATATCTATATGCTTGGTTATGTTTGCTTGTGTGCCTCACTTGTGCTTAACCACGAGAGCTTCATATAGCGCCTCAACTCTTATTCAGAGGAATCAAGAGGAGTTAGTCCAGAGCCCTTCATGGGGAATTCGGCTACACTCGTTGGTTGCACTAAGTGTAGTTGCAAATTAGTTTTAATTTTCGCAGTTAGTTCATTAGATTAGCCGTACACCTATTCACCCCCCCTCTAGGTGTTCTTACAATTGGTATCAGACCTACGCTCCTGATATTTGGTTTAACCACCTAGGAGTGTGATCTTAGTTAGCTAATCTATCATTTGCATTTGCACATATATCTTGTTTGCACACACTCATGGATTCTTGTCACCTCCCATGTTCGATGTCTCCAACATTGACATGTGGAAATTTAGAATGTCCATGTACCTAAAAACCCTAGGCTTGCATGTTTTCCTTGCCGCTACCAAGAAATGCTATCTTAGTAACCGCAATCATATAGGGGTCAATACACTTGCCCTTGAGGCTATTAGAAGCACGCTAAACAAAGAATATCTTATGCTTGTTTCTAACTTTGATTCCGCCTTTGCAGTGTGGAACAAGTTGACCACCTCCAAGCTTCAATTGCTAATCCAACCGGAGGATGAATCTAGCGGAGAATCCGAGTCACAATGCTTCATGGTCCAAGGGAATGATTCCCTTGAGGTATATTCAGAATCTCAACTAGATTGTGATGATACTAGTTCTTCTAGTAATGAGCATGTTGATCCTAACACTTTAAATGAAGAACTTTCTATTGTTTGTGAAAAATTGATAGAAAAATATAATCTTTTGAAAAAGAAGAGTTTTGAACTTAATAAAGAAAACAAGGATTTATGTTCAAGACTTGATTTGGTTTTGCAAGATAAAGTAGAGATTTCTAATGAGAGGGATTCATTGAAATCTAGACTTGATCTTGTCCTAAAAGAAATGAATTTTTAAAATCTAAAAATGATTGCAATGATGTTTTGAAGAAATATAAAGTTATATCTTCAAAACTTGATTTTGTTGTAAAAGAAAATGATTCTTTGAAAAACAAAATTGTTTTGATTTCAAAGGATTTGGAAATTTGTTTAAAGAAAATGAATTTTTGAAAATTGATATAGATTCTCATGTTTGCCATGCTAGTGTAGCTTCACCTAGTTCACCTATTGCATGCCACACTTTTCTTTAATTAAAAATGATATATCTATGCTTAAGAAGAATATGGATTGTTTGGGCTCCACTTTGAGCCAATGTGCTTTAAACCATACACGTTTGGAATCCATGTTTCAAAAGAAATAAATTCCATCTATGCTGCACACCCTCCACGGCATACACATGCTACTCACGGTCACAACCATCACACTTTGTATGCTCATGTGTACATATGTACACATTGTGGACGTAAGGGCCACCTTGCTAAATTTTGTTTTGATCGTATAAATGATTGTAATTTAGCAAATAAATTTGTTTGGGTTAGAAAAGGTACTAACCCCATGGACCCAAAAGAGTATGGGTACCAAAGACCACCCCTACTGTATTTGATGTAGGTGTGGGCTCTCGCATGACGTGAGAGTTGCGGTACCTTGAGGTGGATGCGTTCCGAGCTTAAAGAGAACTATTTGGATGCATCACTTTCAAGGGATGTTTGGTGGGAGGACCACCTTGGTTTGGAGGACTAGAGATGTGCCCTCATCAGTTTTGGTATCGATTTTTAACTCCCGTTTATATTTACATGCTTTCATATCATTGTTTATAGCATGTTTTGATGTTTATAGATTATTATGATTATGCCATGTGAATTAGATTAGTGATATACATGTTAGTTATTTGAGACACCCATGTTTAATATGGATCTATATCTATGTGTTCTCACCTTGTTTTTAACTAATATGTATGTCCTAGATCTAATGCACATGCATATACATAATGATCATATGGATGTTTATGACCTTTGTTTTTGATGCTTCATGATTTGAATATATGTTTAAATGTTAGTTTTCATTAAGACTAGGATTTATACTTGTATATATAGTGGGCCACAAATAAATTTTTATATGTTTGAGCTTGGACGCTTATTTGTACCCATTAGATGTGCTAGTATAGTCTAGTTTTGATGATTCATGCATTTGACTTGTATTCCCATTTTTGGACATGTTTTATGATCATGTGTTTTCACTTCATGTATATGTCCATCTTGTCTAAACTATTGATTATACATATACATCCTTTGAGCCACGTGTCTTAATGCATATACATTTGTGGACTCGTTATGTTTTGGATATGTATGTATACTTTAGTTTATACTTGACATACATATGCCTTGAAGAAATCGAGTTTTGATGATTTTTATGTTTTAAGGAATATTGAGCTTGAATGTCTATTTTCATGATTATTTGTGTCACATAACACTTGTACACTCACTTCATTTAAATGATTCTCATGATTATGTTTTTCATGAGTATGTATGAGCTTTATGGACTTCGAGTGTTTAGTGCCATGTGATTTACATGTATTTCATGAAATATAATTTTGTTTTATTCCTTACTTGAAGGATTTCGTACTAGTTTAGAAGTTTTTCCATTTAACTAGTTCGGATTCTTCGTTATGGTAGGTTTTCAAACATACTTTATTTTTTAAACCTATTTTTGAAAACCCTACCTTCCAAGGGCGGTTGGATGGGCGACCATGCCTTGTATGTTCTTATTGAAAATCTATTTAAACTTGAGCATGAAATGGGTGGTAGATAATATGAGGTATACACTTGATCTTATTGTTGTTTCAATTGGTATCATTGGACTTTTTCAATTGGTATCAATTTTGACATTCTTTTTGGTATACTCATATATATGTTTTATTTGTGCTTACTATATCTCTATATTTTCGAGCACAAATTTTGTTTATGCTAAAGCTTGTCTTTTAATGACTATTTTGTTTCAATTGATTAGTTTTCAGTTGGTATTCAATACAAGCTTATGCATTGTTTAATTTGGTATTTCATAAAGGGGTAGAAAATTAGTATTTTCTATCTTTCAATTGGTATTTTGTTTACCGTTGATTTCTACTCCCATACTTTATGATGAAAAATGATTGAAAAATGAATATTGATTTTGTTTTGGTATCATATGTTCAAAATGAAAAATACTTACAATTGTTTATTTAAATACTTACTATTGGTATCAAGATGCTTATTTGAATACTTTCAATTGGTATCATGATTTTATTTGTTTTCTCACAATTGGTATCAATAAAAATTTATTTTGGTATCTTAAAATTTGATTTACTAAGATATCTCAAATTTGTTTTACTCAAAATGTTAAATGTTTTGATGTGTATTGCCTATATGTAAGGGGAGCTTAACATCTCTTCTACATATAGATTCATGTTGAGTGTATCTTATATTGAGGAGCTTGACAACTCTTCTTTATGCGATACACGTGTGTAGGGGGAGCTTCACATCTCCTCTTATGCATTGCATATTATGTGTTATGTGAATTAGGGCTTGTCATCCCTTCTTCATGTAATGCATATATGTAGGGAAGTTAACTTTGCGTCTTCCTCTTCATGAATGTATATCGCATATATTCTTATTATTGTTTTGTTTGATGTCACCCCTTTATTGATTCTTTGTTTCGGACAAAAAGGGGGAGAACATTGTTTTTATTGTTTTTGACCCTTTTGTTGATGATTGACAAAACGGGGGAGAATTATTTGAGTTTATATGCATGTTTTATATGCATGTTTTGTTTATCTAGATTATCTAGAAACATAGTTTTTATTAGTTTGTTGTTTATTGGTATCAAGAGCATTTTATTGGTTTCAAGACCATTACTTTATTTCACTTAGTTTTTGGTATCAAGAGCTTTATTTAAAGAACATGTTTAATTTTGGTATCAAGAGCTTTATTTAACAGAACATGTTTATGAAGAGAAGCAATAATTTGTTTTGGTATCAAAGAGCATGTTTTATACCTTTCATTGTTTTATGCATGCCTATGCATTTTTATGTTTAATATTCATTGCATATATTTATTATTTATTCCTATGCATGAGTTAAGGGGGAGCTTCTTTGAAGCTTAACTTTAATCCATGCATATATAACTCCATGAGTTTTGTCATCATCAAAAAGGGGGAGATTGTTGGCCCAGAGGCCTTCCACTCTAGTTTTGATGATGATTAACTCATGTAGTTATGTTTACTAATAATCTTGTGATGTTTAGTTTCAGATATTTTATCAAGATATTAGTTGGTGATTAGCTTCAATAAAGGAGTTTTGAAGCCTTTCACATGGTGATTCCAGAGCCCGAGCATAAAGAACATTCATAGCACTCGTTGGAGTCAAGCTCGGTGGATCACGGTTTGGATCAAGTCGACTTGAAGATGGAGATCGTCAAGAAGACTTAGGTATCCTATTTTAGTTTGTGTTTTAGATCCATGTGTAAAGATTAGATAGTGTGATATGCTCAAGTTCATAATACACACACGTTTCATGTTTTGGATATTGGTTTTTCGATTTTTGGTTTAACCGATATTGGTTTTCATGAATAGATAGATTCAAAACAAGTTTACATGGTTTTATGTATATAAGACTTGTTCTATATACATGCTGTTGGCCCAGAGGCCTTCCACTCTAGTTTTGATGATGATTAACTCATGTAGTTATGTGTACTAATAATCTTGTGATTTTAGTTTCAGACCATTAACCAAGATATTAGTTGGTGATTAGCTTCAACAAGATGGTTTGGAAGCTTTCACGAGGTGATTCAAGAGCCCGAGCATCAAGATCATACATTGCACTCGTTGGAGTCAAGCTCGGTGGATCACGGAGTTTTAGATCGAGTCGGCTTGGAGACGGCACTCTACAAGAAGACTTAGGTATCCTAGTTTAGTTTGTTTTAGATCCATGTGTAAAGATTAGATAGTTGATATGCTCAAGTTCACAAAAACACACACGTTTCATGTTTTGGATATTGGTTTTTCGGTTTTTGGTTTAACCGATATTGGTTTTCATGAATAGTTAAGTATCAATACAAGTTTAAATTGTTTATGTATAGTAGATTCATTCTATATACATGCATGCTTAACTTCCTAGACAAACTTATTTTGATATGCCTATTCATGAGTTTTGTGTTTTGGTATTTTGACAAAACATATATTTGGATTTAAAGACAAAAACTATGATATGTATATGTTTCATGTATATTGGACTTATGTCCATATGCAACATGCCTAAAAGTGTTTAAGTATCATGTTTTTGTATTTCAATGAGTTTTAGGAAAAATCAGATTTCCTATTGAAAAATCCAAGTTTGGTAAAATACAGTTTTTTGGTTTTTGATAAAATATATAAGACACAAAAATAGTCCAAAATGTTTGAAATTTGTGTTGAAATTTTTAACACAAGTTTGTATATCTATGAAAAATGATAAAACTATTTTTGTGGAATTTTAGAAGATTTATGGGAATTTTTAGAATAATTTTAAACCCAGTTTTTCTGACCCAGAACAGTGCCTGACAAGCTCTGGCGGTCGACCGATCGGTCGACCGACGTGCACAGATCTGTGCACGTTGGGCTGGCACTTGGGCCGGTCGACCGGGCGGTCGACCGGACCAGAGAGCTCTGCTCTCTGTTTTTTCTCGGTCGACCGCGGGTAGCCAACGGTCAAAAATATGACCGTTGGCGGTCAACCGCCCGCCGTATCTGGCTGTAAAAACAGCCAACGGCTAGTTTTCTGTTTGGGCCTATATAAACCCCATTCCTTTGGGATTTTGGCTAAGATTTTTTAGAGCAAAAATTTCCCTATTCTCTAGTGTTTAAAACAAGTTTTCAAAAGTGTTTAAAGCTTAAAAGATTCATCTTTGTTTTGTTTTCAAGGGTTTTGGAAAATTCAAAGAAAACTAGGTTTTTGGGATATTGTTTTGGATCTTCATTTCTATCATTTACAAGAGGTTTCCCAAGTAATTTTTCTTTGTTATTTGATTTCCAAAACACCTTGATTTCCACTTGAGCCTATCTTCTATCCTATTCTATTAGGATCATTGTTTTGTGGAAAAAGAAATTGTTTGAGGTTGTGGAAACCTCCAAGTTGTAAACCCCTTCATTTGTTGAATCCCTCTTTGGTAGAGGTTGATTTGGATTGTGGGGTGTTCCCTCTTTGGTAGAGGTTAAGGTTGTTGTTTACTCCCTCTTGGTGAGGTGGAGTTGGTGTTGGTTTGGATCCCTCTTCGGTAGAGATGAATTGTGATTGTTTGCCTCGGTGGAGGTTGTATTGGTTGAGAGAGGAGTTCGGTACTCCCGGTTGTACAAAATCCTCCTCGGTGGAGGTTCCCTCGGTGGGAGTCCTAGGTGGACGAGTTAGTGGATTGGAAATCCTTCTCGGTGAAGGCGGGGACGTAGAGCTAGGGGCTCGAACCTCAGGACATATCTTTGTGTTTGCGTTTGATCCATTGTCTCTTAACTCTCTCTCTTTATTTGTGTTGTGCATCTTTCATAGCATCATATATTATTTGCTTGTGTTGTGCCTTACATCATTCATATTGCTTATATCATCTTTATATGCTTGGCTTGTGTTTGTGTGCCTCACTTGTACTTAACCACGAGAGCTTCATATAGCACCTCAACTCTTATTTAGAGGAATTAAGAGGAGTTAGTCCAGAGCCCTTCACGGGGAATTCGGCTACACTCGTTGGTTGTACTAAGTGTAGTTGCAATTTAGTTTTAATTTTCGCATTTAGTTTCTAGATTAGGCATATCACCTATTCACCCCCCTCTAGGTGATTTCAATTGGTATCAGAGCCTCCGCTCCTGATATTTAGTTTAACCACCTAGGAGTGAGATCTTGGTTTGCTAATCTAGCATTTGCATTTGCACACATATAGTTTGCACTCATGGATAGCCCTTCTATGTTTGAAATCTCTAGACTTGATATTTGGAAGGCCAAGATGAGTTGTTATTTGAAAACCCTAGGACATAAAGTTTTTCAAGCCATCTCCATAGAATCCAACCCTCATGATAGAAAGCATATAAAAGCCAATGCAATAGCCCTAGAGGCACTTAGAGCATCACTTCATAAAGATTATTTACATGTGTTTGCTCACTATGATTCGGCTTTTGCAGTTTGGAGCATTTTGACTTCTCCCGAGCTACCAAAGATTATCGAAAGGAAGAGAAGATCTAGAAGAGATGAGTCCGAAGAACATTGCTTCATGGTCCAAGGGAATGACTCCCTTGAGGTACACTCGGACACTCAACTAGATGCTAGTTCTAATTCATATTGCAATGAATGTCTAGAGGCACAAGCTATGAATGATGAACTTGCTAAAAATTGTGAAAATTTGATTTCTAAATACAAACTATTGAAAAATGATAGTCTTGTTTTAAAAGAAGAAAATAAAAATTTGTCTTCTAAAATTGAGATTGTTTTGCAAGAGAAGGAAGAGATTTCTAGTGAACGTGACTCACTTAAATCTCAACTAGACCTTGCCCTAAAAGAAAATAAATTTTTGAAAAATAAAATGATTGTGAAATAATTTTAAAGAAAAATGAAAACTTATCTTCAAAAGTTGACTTTGTTTTAAAAGAGAATGATTCTTTAAAAATGAAAATTGCTTCTATTTCTAAGGATTTAGAAATTTGTTTAAAGAAAAATGAATCTTTGAAAAATAATATTGATTCACATGTTTGCCATGCTAGGATAGCTTCACCTAGTTCATCTATAGCATGTTCCACTTCTTCTTTAATCAAAAATGATATATCTTTGCTTAAGAAGAATATGGATTGTTTGGGCTCCACTTTGAGCCAATGTGTTGTGAGTCATACACGTTTGGAATCTTTGTTTCGAAAGAAACAAGTTCCATCTTTGCATGCACACCATACTCGGTGTAACGCCCCGATTCCCACGAATACGGGGACGTCACTGCAACGTATATACGTAAGTCGAAATACCTTCCCGTATATACGCTAAGCATCAGTACAGACAAGAATCAGAGTACGGAAGCAAATGGTGCATTATACATTCCAACACATAAATACAATCACAGAGTTATCACCAGAGTGATTACAATATTACATGAATATCATATCACTAGTATGCGCAAATGCGAGAATACAGGGAATATACATGAATGAACAGTATAAAAGGTACTCACGAGTTTACACATGGGAACTCGAGAGGCACACAGGGGGCCTGGAAGGATGGAGCTCCGAAGGTCAGCTGGAGGTCCACGCTACCGCTGCGCTACTCTGATCAGCAGCTGGGAGAATCCATACGCTCCTAGCTCCATGACCTGGACGTGAGGTCCAGGGGAGTCAGTGACACTCCCCAGGCGAGTATGATACAATGCCAAGTGGCGAAGCAGGATGAGCACAAGTGTGCAAATGATACCAAGTAAGAAGTACTCATGAGGCAGATAGGTTAGAACAGGTATAGCATAATAATCACAAAACAGGAATCATAACATGCATAGCAGGTATGACAGGAATCATAACGGGAATATATAACAGGTATGACAGGAGGACATAACAGGTATCATAACAGGACTCAGGGTGAACAATCTACTTGTATGGTTTCAGATTACGACTCCATGAGACTAGTACATCGAAGGAATAATCCAAACAAGGAAACCCTCATCTATATACCTTTATCTCATATTATCGTAATCTAAGTGCATACAACGGAGTAACAGGAACACTTATTATTATTACTCGTCTGACCCATATATCTCGGTATGTGTCCAGGTGTGCACCCCAACACACATACATCCATATATAGCTAGGCGAGGGTTGTTAACGGAAGTAGATGGAGAACTGATATCACCTCTTATAGTGGTTTCCATACACCTGGAACCAGCTTTGGAGGCCCAAAGTCCCCCTAAATGTAATGACATATAACTTACCGCCAATATATATCCCATCACTATAAGCAAGGTATCATTCCGGCATCCATCACTTCCTCCCATACCCATACAAGTTGTCCTTTTTATAGTTTATTATTATAATTATCTGATTATGGGAATGAGTAGGATCATAACTGTAATCATACATGTAGTCAGAACTGTAATCATAAATGTAATCAGAAATGTAAGACATAGCAAGTGATCAGGTACTACATTCCCATTATCGAGATAATTATACAATGTCAAGTGTATCATGCCTTGTTGTAAAGAGATAGCATGACAAAATGGTGATATACAACACGTAACCAGTCAAGTCAGGAGATAGATGATAGTCTGGGTAAGTCATGGTACCACATAAAGGTCTTGCCAAATAGTGGCATGTCAAGTAGTCAAGTGATAATCCAGTAGAAGTCAGGTGATATACATGTGTTAAAAGAAAGCAAGTAACTGATAAGTCTGAAAAAATAGCATGGCAATCATAGGGGAAACTCAGAAGTCAACGACCACGAAGGGTCGGCCACGCATAGTATGAAAACAGTAAAAGATATAAGGTAAGAAATACAATACATGAAGACTAGAGCGAGAATACTATCATAATCAATGAAATGGGAAACAAGAGGGTAGCGAGTAAGAATACTCGCCTAAAGCGCTACTCGCGCGTTGGAATCCCCGGGAGAGGATAAACACCAAGTGGGCAAAGGGAAGGGCTTTGCCCTTTGGAAGGCCGCCGGCCTAGGGGTGGTGCGCCACCCCTTGGTGGTGATCTTGGAGGTGGCCGGCCATGGCAAGAGAGGGGAGGGAGTGAAGGTGGAGGTGTTTGGAGTAGATGGTGAAGTTGTCACCGAAAAAGTCGCCGGAAAGATCATCGGAATGGACACCGGAGGTGTTGCCGGAGAAGAGGGGCTCGGCCCCTAGCCAAGGAGGGCGGCCGGCCCTTGAGGTGGTGATGGGGTGTTGGTTTGGTGGAGGATTTTTGATGGTGGTGGTAGTTTTGGAGAAAGTAAAGGAAAGGTGGAAGCTTTGGAATTTGTGGTGGTTTCCATGGAGAGGGAGGAAGAAGAAGAAGTTGAAGTTGGTGTGGTGGTGGTTGTGGTGGTGGAAATGAAGGAGGAGATGGAGATGGTGAAAGCTAGGGTTTGGCTTTTGGTGAAGAGAAATGAAAAGGGGAATAAAAATGTAAAGGAAAAGGATTTATAGGTTTGTGATTTTGTAAAGGAGTTGCAATTAAACAAAAGAGAGGGACTTAATTGCAAAGTGGGGATGATGAGGTGTTTCTCTTGGCCAATAGGAGCTTGCCATGTGAGGGGGTGAGGTGGAGAAGAAGTGTGTGGAAGTGGTGAGGTGGAGGGTGAGGTGGAGATTTGTGTGGTGGAGATTGGTGGAAAATGTGTGGATGAAAATGGAAGCTTATGGAGGAAGCTAAAGGAATTTGTGGTGGAGAATTAAAGGAAAAAAAAAATAGGAAAAGAAATGAATAAGAGAAGATATTTTCTTGGAATCAGAATGTGAAAATATTGGAAGGACAGATACCCGGGATTGAGTCGTGGATACGGAAATCTTTCGGGAAAATACCGGAATCGTCCGAAATTCAAGTATCTCGGAACGACCCGAAATAAATATCAAAAATCCATAATATTATATTAAGAATAATAGTGAAATCCTTTTTAAGAAATACTTTATAGTTTTAAAACTAAAAATCCCGGAATCAGTTACCTACCGACTCCGTTGGAATTTTCATAAAATCAATAAATCCTCAGAAAAAGAATGTAGGTAGAAAATATGATTTTAAGGAATAATGCCTAAAGGGCCATCTTGAAATTCCTAACTGTTTGGAATTTAAAAATACTGGAATCAGTCTTCTACCGACTCCGGCGGAAAATCCATAAATTCGTAAAATCTTCAGAAAAAGTATTTAAATAAGAAATGTGATTCTAAGAAGAAAAGTCTAAAGACTCTTCTGGAAATTCCAAGTGGTTTGTGAATTAAAAATCTGGGAAGTGGTCAGCGACACTGGCCGACACTGGTTTTGAAGAAATTCATTTTAATTCTAGAAAATTCCAGAAATTCACATAAAATCTAATATATTAGAAAATGATATTTGAAATTGAAATTGGTCAAATACGGGAAGTAAATCGAAAAATACGATCGAAAAACTGAATACGCAATTAAGTACGTATTCCGGGAACGGGGTATTACAATCTACCCACCTTACAAAAATTGCGTCCTCGCAATTTCGTTAAGGGGTTAAATTGAATACAAAGGGGACAAGGCTGGAATAAAGGCTTCATAAAACCAAAACAAGGAAAGGATATGGAAAGGATCTAGGAATCAAAGGAAAGATGGTCAAGAAATAGATAACTCTGTACTTGTAGTTGGAATGTATAACCAAGACTCATGTGTTCCAGTTGCAAATCTCTTTACTATTGAGTTGCCTTCTGGACGTACTGAAGATGTCCAGAGCCTAGGCTCTGATACCAACTTGTAACGCCCCGATTCCCACGAATACGGGGACGTCACTGCAACGTATATACGTAAGTCGAAATACCTTCCCGTATATACGCTAAGCATCAGTACAGACAAGAATCAGAGTACGGAAGCAAATGGTGCATTATACATTCCAACACATAAATACAATCACAGAGTTATCACCAGAGTGATTACAATATTACATGAATATCATATCACTAGTATGCGCAAATGCGAGAATACAGGGAATATACATGAATGAACAGTATAAAAGGTACTCACGAGTTTACACATGGGAACTCGAGAGGCACACAGGGGGCCTGGAAGGATGGAGCTCCGAAGGTCAGCTGGAGGTCCACGCTACCGCTGCGCTACTCTGATCAGCAGCTGGGAGAATCCATACGCTCCTAGCTCCATGACCTGGACGTGAGGTCCAGGGGAGTCAGTGACACTCCCCAGGCGAGTATGATACAATGCCAAGTGGCGAAGCAGGATGAGCACAAGTGTGCAAATGATACCATGTAAGAAGTACTCATGAGGCAGATAGGTTAGAACAGGTATAGCATAATAATCACAAAACAGGAATCATAACATGCATAGCAGGTATGACAGGAATCATAACGGGAATATATAACAGGTATGACAGGAGGACATAACAGGTATCATAACAGGACTCAGGGTGAACAATCTACTTGTATGGTTTCAGATTACGACTCCATGAGACTAGTACATCGAAGGAATAATCCAAACAAGGAAACCCTCATCTATATACCTTTATCTCATATTATCGTAATCTAAGTGCATACAACGGAGTAACAGGAACACTTATTATTATTACTCGTCTGACCCATATATCTCGGTATGTGTCCAGGTGTGCACCCCAACACACATACATCCATATATAGCTAGGCGAGGGTTGTTAACGGAAGTAGATGGAGAACTGATATCACCTCTTATAGTGGTTTCCATACACCTGGAACCAGCTTTGGAGGCCCAAAGTCCCCCTAAATGTAATGACATATAACTTACCGCCAATATATATCCCATCACTATAAGCAAGGTATCATTCCGGCATCCATCACTTCCTCCCATACCCATACAAGTTGTCCTTTTTATAGTTTATTATTATAATTATCTGATTATGGGAATGAGTAGGATCATAACTGTAATCATACATGTAGTCAGAACTGTAATCATAAATGTAATCAGAAATGTAAGACATAGCAAGTGATCAGGTACTACATTCCCATTATCGAGATAATTATACAATGTCAAGTGTATCATGCCTTGTTGTAAAGAGATAGCATGACAAAATGGTGATATACAACACGTAACCAGTCAAGTCAGGAGATAGATGATAGTCTGGGTAAGTCATGGTACCACATAAAGGTCTTGCCAAATAGTGGCATGTCAAGTAGTCAAGTGATAATCCAGTAGAAGTCAGGTGATATACATGTGTTAAAAGAAAGCAAGTAACTGATAAGTCTGAAAAAATAGCATGGCAATCATAGGGGAAACTCAGAAGTCAACGACCACGAAGGGTCGGCCACGCATAGTATGAAAACAGTAAAAGATATAAGGTAAGAAATACAATACATGAAGACTAGAGCGAGAATACTATCATAATCAATGAAATGGGAAACAAGAGGGTAGCGAGTAAGAATACTCGCCTAAAGCGCTACTCGCGCGTTGGAATCCCCGGGAGAGGATAAACACCAAGTGGGCAAAGGAAGGGCTTTGCCCTTTGGAAGGCCGCCGGCCTAGGGGTGGTGCGCCACCCCTTGGTGGTGATCTTGGAGGTGGCCGGCCATGGCAAGAGAGGGGAGGGAGTGAAGGTGGAGGTGTTTGGAGTAGATGGTGAAGTTGTCACCGAAAAAGTCGCCGGAAAGATCATCGGAATGGACACCGGAGGTGTTGCCGGAGAAGAGGGGCTCGGCCCCTAGCCAAGGAGGGCGGCCGGCCCTTGAGGTGGTGATGGGGTGTTGGTTTGGTGGAGGATTTTTGATGGTGGTGGTAGTTTTGGAGAAAGTAAAGGAAAGGTGGAAGCTTTGGAATTTGTGGTGGTTTCCATGGAGAGGGAGGAAGAAGAAGAAGTTGAAGTTGGTGTGGTGGTGGTTGTGGTGGTGGAAATGAAGGAGGAGATGGAGATGGTGAAAGCTAGGGTTTGGCTTTTGGTGAAGAGAAATGAAAAGGGGAATAAAAATGTAAAGGAAAAGGATTTATAGGTTTGTGATTTTGTAAAGGAGTTGCAATTAAACAAAAGAGAGGGACTTAATTGCAAAGTGGGGATGATGAGGTGTTTCTCTTGGCCAATAGGAGCTTGCCATGTGAGGGGGTGAGGTGGAGAAGAAGTGTGTGGAAGTGGTGAGGTGGAGGGTGAGGTGGAGATTTGTGTGGTGGAGATTGGTGGAAAATGTGTGGATGAAAATGGAAGCTTATGGAGGAAGCTAAAGGAATTTGTGGTGGAGAATTAAAGGAAAAAAGAAAATAGGAAAAGAAATGAATAAGAGAAGATATTTTCTTGGAATCAGAATGTGAAAATATTGGAAGGACAGATACCCGGGATTGAGTCGTGGATACGGAAATCTTTCGGGAAAATACCGGAATCGTCCGAAATTCAAGTATCTCGGAACGACCCGAAATAAATATCAAAAATCCATAATATTATATTAAGAATAATAGTGAAATCCTTTTTAAGAAATACTTTATAGTTTTAAAACTAAAAATCCCGGAATCAGTTACCTACCGACTCCGTTGGAATTTTCATAAAATCAATAAATCCTCAGAAAAAGAATGTAGGTAGAAAATATGATTTTAAGGAATAATGCCTAAAGGGCCATCTTGAAATTCCTAACTGTTTGGAATTTAAAAATACTGGAATCAGTCTTCTACCGACTCCGGCGGAAAATCCATAAATTCGTAAAATCTTCAGAAAAAGTATTTAAATAAGAAATGTGATTCTAAGAAGAAAAGTCTAAAGACTCTTCTGGAAATTCCAAGTGGTTTGTGAATTAAAAATCTGGGAAGTGGTCAGCGACACTGGCCGACACTGGTTTTGAAGAAATTCATTTTAATTCTAGAAAATTCCAGAAATTCACATAAAATCTAATATATTAGAAAATGATATTTGAAATTGAAATTGGTCAAATACGGGAAGTAAATCGAAAAATACGATCGAAAAACTGAATACGCAATTAAGTACGTATTCCGGGAACGGGGTATTACACTCGGCATACACATGCTCCTCACGGTCACACCCATCACATGTATGCTCATGTGTACACTTGTACACATTGTGGACGTAAGGGCCACTTTGCTAAATTTTGCTATGATCGTATACATGATGATAATTTAGCAACTAAATTTGTTTGGGTTAGGAAAGGTTCTAACCCCTATGGACACAAAAGGAAATGGGTACCAAAGACCACCCCTATTGTATTTGATGTAGGTGTGGGCTCTCGCATGACGTGAGAGTTGCGGTGCCTTGAGGTGGATGCGTTCCGAGCTTCATGTGAACTATTTGGATGCATCACTTTCAAGGGGCGTTTGGTGGAAAGGACCACCTTGGTTTGGAGAACTAGAGAGGTGCCTTCATTGGTTTTGGTATCAATCTCTAACTCCCATTTATATTTGCATGCTTTTCATGATCATCGATTTATAGCATGTTTTGATGTTTATAGATTATTATGATTATGCCATGTGAATTAGATTAGTGATATACATGTTAGTTATTTGAGACACCCATGTTTAATATGGATCTATATCTATGTGTTCTCACCTTGTTTTTAACTAATATGTATGTCCTAGATCTAATGCACATGCATATACATAATGATCATATGGATGTTTATGACCCTTGTTTTTATGCTTCATGATTTGAATATATGTTTAAATGTTAGTTTTCATTAAAACTAGGATATATACTTGTACATATAGTGGGCCACAAATAGATCATTATATGTTTGTGCTTTAACGCTTATTTGAACCCATTAGATGTGCTAGTATAGTCTAGTTTTGATGATTCATGCATTTTAACTTGTATTCCCCATTTTTGGACATGTTTTATGATCATGTGTTTTCACTTCATGTATATGTCCATCTTGTCTAAACTATTGATTATACATATACATCCCTTGAGCCACGTGCCTTCATGCATATATATTTGTGGACTCGTTGTGTTTGGATATGTATGTATACTTTAGTTTGTATAAGACATACATATGCCTTGAAGATTAAATAGTTTTGATGATTTTCATGTTTTAAGGAATGTTGAGCTTAATTGAATATTTTTATGATTATGTGTTTCACATTACTCTTGTACACTGACTTCATTTAAATGTTTCTCATGATTGTGTTTTCATGAGTATGATATGAGCTTTATGGACTTTGAGTGTTTTAGTGATCATGTGATTTACATAGTTTCATGAAAAATATTTATGTTTTATTCCTTGCTTGAAGGATTTCGTACTAGTTTACAAGTTTTTCCATTTAACTAGTTGCGATATTCTTCGTTATGGTAGAGTTTTTCAAACATATTTTATTTTCAAACCTATTTTTTTGAAAACCCCTACCTTCTAAGGACGGTTGGATGGGAGTCCATGCCTTGTATGTTCTTTATTGAAAATCATTTTTAACATGAGCATGAATGGGTGGTAGGTTATATGAGATATACACTTGATATTATTGTTGTTTCAATTGGTATCATTGGATTTTTTCAATTGGTATCAATATTGACATTTTTGTATACTCATATATATTTTTATGTATGTATGCTTACTTTTCAAATAGTATCAATTTCGATTGGTATCTATTTTTCATACATATATATATATTTTGTTTATGCTACGCTTGAGTTTTAATGATCATCATGTTTCAATTGATTAGTTTTCAATTGGTATTCTAGTACAAGCTTAGACATTATTTTATTTGGTATCTCATAAAGAGGGAGAAAACTCGTATTTTATCTTTCAATTGGTATTTGGTTTACCATTGGTTTTGTATTCCACTCCCTTGCTTTATGATAGAAAATAATAATTTCATTTTGGTATCATATGCTTAAAAAGAATAATACTTTCAATTGGTAAAATTGGTATCAAGATGCTTATTTGTTTACTCAATTGGTATCAAGATTTTGTTTACTTTCATTGGTATCTATTGATCTATTTCTTTCAATTGGTATCCATGAAAATTTATATTGATTTGTTTGATATCACCCCTTTATTGATTCTATGTTTCGAACAAAAAGGGGGCGAAGAATGTTTTATTTTTACTTGGACCCCTTTGTTGATGATTGACAAAATGAAAATCACCTAGAGGGGGGTGAATAGGTGATAATGCTAATCAATGCACAATTTAAAACTATGATGCAACAATCGCCCAAAACAAGACTAAGAGCCGAATACCCCGTAAAGGGTTCTGAACTCCTTCCTCCTGATTCCTCTTGAAATGAGTTAGAGGTGCGCAATGCAACCTTGTTGTATGGGACTATGATTGACAAGATGAATGAAAACAAATGAATCTTGCAATGAAGATAGAGAGCAAGTAATAAGAGCAATGGAAGTAAAGCAAGAATCAAGTGCAAGTAAACCAAACGCAAACACCGAGAATTGTTACCGAGGTTCGAGCACCCAGCTCTACTTCCCCGCCTTCCCCAGAAGGATTCCAACCACTTCTACTATCACAAAGATGTTACAAATTTACCGGAGTACCCAACTCCACAATCTCAAGTACAAGCAATCTCTTAGTAGTCAAAAGACCACAAACTCTCTCTTGCAAAATTCTCTTCCCTTACAAAGGTCTTTAGAGAACAATGAGTAGGAATGAAGCTCTTGTGTGTAAGGAGAAAAGAAAAAGAAATCAGAGAGTTCTTGAAAACACTTCAGAAAATGAGAGAGAATTTCAGCACAAAACCAAGAAACCTTTTGAATGCCTTAAACTTTTGAAACTTTTGCAAATTTTTCTTGTAAAGAACCTCTCCCTAAACACCCCTATTTATAGGAGAGGGCTAGGGATTAATGATAAAACACTCTTAAGGCTAATTAGAAAGTATTAGGATCAGCAAATGACATTTAAACCCTTATTAGAGAGAAAAAGCCAAAATAAATCAGCCTTAAAATTATAGCCGTTACTGTTCAAACGGCTATACCGGTCGACCGGTCGGTCGACCGAAGTACAAAAATAAGAGCCGTTGCAGGCTCTCGGTCGACCGTCCGGTCGACCGAAAAATACAGAGAGCAATGGTCTTGCAGTCAGGCAGGTGTCGGTCGACCGCCGGGTCGACCGTGAAACGTGCACACGGATACGCACTGCTGCTAGAACCTCGGTCGACAGGGACGGTCGACCGGGTTGACCTGACACAGGGACGGTCGACCGGTCGGTCGACCGGATCAGGTCAAAAGTCAAAATCAAAATAGATTTTTGAAGGGGTTTTTGAAATCTAACAACATAGTCTTGATTTGAAACAAGTTTAATACCCAAAATTGAGCTTATAAACGAAAAGCTTTAATTTAAAATAATTTTTACATATTTATGGGAAATATTTTTGGAAATAAGATGTGCGCAAAAACGTGTGTGATAGAGCTTCAAACCTATTCACTATTCTTTAACAAAACTATAAAACTAGAAACAAATCTAATAGATTATCTTGAGCAATCTTGAAGTCTTGAGCCATGCAATGCCTTGCTAGAGCCTTCTCTTCTATGTTCCTTCCTTGATGTGCAAAAAGCCTTTTTTGCTTTATGAACCTAGAATTTCTTGCAATAGCTAAGCAATGGCCTCCAAATATGGTACAAACCTGAAACTTATCTTAACAAACTAATTAGTACCATATAGCTCCTATTTGGTTTGTCATCATCAAAACTCTAAACAAATGGAGAGTGTAACCTTATGAGCCAACAATCTCCCCTTTTTGATGATGACAAAACAAATAGGCTATAAGCAAAACTATAGAGGAGGAGTAAGCTCCCCCTCAAATTATGCTATCATAAAAACAATGTAAGGTGCAAGCAAAAACCATCAAACCAAAAACCATATGAATAAAAATCAAAATATGCTTGCAAAACACTTAAACTCAAAACAAGAAATCATGAAAACTAATTAAACATGTATAAACTCATATGGAACCAAAACCATATGAACTCATAATTCTATCATAAAAACTCATTGTATAAACTCATATGGAACCAAAACCATATGAACTCATAATTCTATCATAAAAACTCATTCTCCCCCTTTTTGTCATACATCAAAAAGGGTTATGAAAACATTTTTATTCAATAACACAAACATTAAGTTCACCACAAATGAAAGAAAATCTAGCAAAATCAAGTGGTTTAGTGAAAATATCGGCTAGTTGCAAATCCGTAGAAACATAATCAATATCTATATCTCCTTTCTCAAATGATCTCTAAGAAAGTGATATCTAATCTCAATGTGCTTGGTCTTACTATGTTGATTTGCATTCTTTGTCATATGTATAGTACTAGTATTATCACAAAATATTTTTATATGGCTATAATGTAAATCATAATCAAGGAGAGTATGTTTCATCCAGAGGACTTGTGCACAACAAGCCCCCGCGACAACATACTCCGCCTCGGCGGTTGAGAGAGCTACGGAATTTTGTTTCCTAGAGGACCATGAAACAAGACAATTACCAAGAAATTGACATGTCCCACTAGTACTCTTTCTATCTACTCTACAACCCGCATAGTCGGCATCCCAATAACTCGTCATTGAGAAATCTCCGATTTTCGGATACCATAGACCCATTCCAATTATTCCCTTAATATAACGAATAATGCGTTTTACCGCAATAAGATGGGACTCTTTGGGACACGATTGAAATCTAGCACAAAGACACACACTAAACATTATGTCCGGCCTACTTGCCGTCAAATACAAAACACTACCTATCATGCTTCTAAACAATTAATATCAACATTTTTACCTTGGTCATCCTTATCAAGCTTGGTTGTAGTTGCCATGGGAGTGTTGCAAACTTTAGAGTCTTCAAGTTGATTGAGATTAAAAATAGAATTCAGATTGTCTTAGTCTCAATGCGAATCCGCTGTAGCAAGGGCTCGAGCGGGTCGTGATCCTCAGGGAAGGATGCGATGAAAGCGTTTCGACTCGATTCCTCTGTATCTTCAAAAATAAGAGAGAGAGATTAGATCTTGAGATGAAAATATGTGAAAGAGATGGTTTTGCTGATTTTCTACCACAACCCTATTGCAAATTAAAGAGCTTGATCTTCATCTTAAGACTGATATGATTTACCCTAGGTTATTGCAATTATCTCAAGCAAGAAAATTAATACACGATTCTATACTAAGTTGCATTATTCAAAAACCAACTATGGTTCAACCTAACATCTAGGTACAGCCTAATAGAAGACTAATCTCAAGTTATGCTGTCCTAGTTCTTAGGGTTGAAGTCATGATAAGTTCTTTTAACATGTAACCTAGATTAAGAATTTTAAGTATTTTTGTTGATCTTCAAGAATTAGTTGCCTTTAAACCTAGGGTTTCTAGTGATGTTCATTAATCTGATCAAGTTTTAAATGCATCTAGGGTTGCTTCAAGAATCTCAGCAAACCACTAGGATGATTAGTTCTTCATAATTATTTTTACCTTTTCGATATTTATTTTTTTTTATTTTTATGAGAAAGCTTGTAAAAGAAAGAAAAACGAAAACAAGAAGAGATCGAAGATTAAAACACGAGAGATGACAAAAAGAAATAAAGTGCAGAAATTAAAAGAGAACAAAAGAGTGACCTTTTTATTTCGATGAATCTGGTTACACAATCATCTCCTTCTTCTCCACAAATAGCATGAATAAAAAATTACAACTTTAAAAATGGCTAAAGAAAATCCTAATCGTCTCTGCATGCCCCTCCCTGTTGCGAATGCTCTGATATTTATAGTGCAGAATGTAGAGGAGTCCCGGATAGAAGTGTCAACAAAATTTGGTAGCCATCCTTATCAAGACTGCCGCGGATGCGCGGCTTTTGCCGCGCCTTCGCGGCAGTTTCTTGGCTTCTGGCCACGCGCTTTGGCGCGTGGCCTCTCCTGGTCCGTCCATCTGGGCGCCTCCTTCTAGAATTGTGATCCTGGCCTTTTAATCTGGATTTTCGAGATAACTTGGTAATCAAGTTACTCTTAATCCAGATTTCTTCAAATCCTCTCTCCACGAAATTCCTCTTTATCTTGGCTTTTTATCCTTATCCCGCAGGTGTTTAGGGTTTGATAGAAGTCTATCCAACCCTAATTTCTGATATTTGCAACTGTTAGCCCTTGTATTTGCATTTTGAATCTTTGTATTTGCGCTTCTTCACCTGGGCTTCAAACATGGGCTTGGATCTGGGCTTTTGGGCTCTTTTAGCTTTATTCTTTATTAAATTGATAATTTGAGGCCTGCACATATTAAATAAAGAAATATTAATAATTGTGCATTATAATATGAATAAATGTGCAAATGCGATGGTATATATGATGTCAATTATGCATTTTTCACTACCTATCACACCCCCACACTTATCTTTTTGCTCGTCCTCGAGTAAAAATCAAAAAGAAAGAGAAAAATCTAATTTAGCTAACTCACTTTCGTAGGAATCACGGTTGCACTTAGCATGTGCAACAAGCCGTTAAACCTCTAGGTTACCCTAGAGGACGAGTGTTGTCTCGTGAGGGTTTTCAGCGGATTACACCCACAAAATCCATAAAAAGGAAAATATTTGAATTATATTTGAAGAGACTAAGTAGTCTATAAGTTTTAGGATTATCATTTTTATTCATTCTTCAACCTGGTCTTTGTAAAGTTAATTGTTATTCATTTTAGGTAAGGATTAAAATTGAATTTCTAATATAGTCTTTTTCGTTACCAAAAGTCATACGCATCCTTTTGTGTTTACTAGGAACTCCTTAACTTGGACTCTCATGCCTCTTTATTATGTTTATAACATCATCTAATTTTCTTTCGTGTAAGTATCAAGGCTTCTTGAGGCCCTCATACCTAACTAATTGACTATTAGATGTGTTAATATAATTTTTTTTTTTTTTTTTTTTTACATGTATAACTCATCTAATGTTCTTTCGTATAAGTATCAAGGCTTCTTGAGGCCCTAATACCTAACTAATTGATTATTAGATGTGTTAGTACATATAAGTATTTTTCCTTAGTTCCCTCGGACTTTCTAATCCACCCATGTAGCGAACTTAAAGTCGGTGACTCCCAAACCGGTCGGTCTTAGGGCACCAGGTGAGAAACACCCCGCGGACTCAAATTCGAGTGAACTAGGCCACAAAACTAAGGTATTATTTTATTTACTCACTTTTAGGCATGAATACTTATGCTTCTTGAGGCACATGTATCAGCTTAATTGGTGATTTTTTTCTTTTTTTTTTTTTTTTTTTTTTTTTTTTTATGAGGCACAAGGTCTTTGTCTTAGAATCTAGATATGCATTTGGTATGCACATTTCATTAAGGTAAAAATCAAGACTAATTATTTATTCAATTTCTCTCCTATACCTAAAAATTAAACAATTTATTTATCTTGACCAAGTTTTTAGAAATCCTAATCATGATTTTCCTAATCCTTAAAACTAACTTAGATTTCTTTCAAAAAATAAGTCAAAGTATTTCCTTTTTATAACATTTATTTTTTTTTTTTTTTTTAAATATATACCCTTCCCCCACACTTGTTTCATGCATTGTCCCTAATGTATGAATGAAATGTATGGAATGCATGAATTGGCAGAAAGATATAATCACCGATATAGTGGGTCAAAAAGATCCATCGCCGCATTAGCTTCCGGCACAGACTCCAAAAAGATTTTAAGACGTTGACCATTTACCTTGAATGAATTGCCATTTTTGGGATCGTAGATCTCTATGGCTCCGTGTGGAAACACCGTCTTAACAATGAATGGTCCTGTCCATCTTGACTTCAATTTGCCGGGAAAGAGATGAAGTCTAGAGTTGTAAAGTAAAACTTTTTGTCCTTGCACAAAAGTTTTTCTCGTGATGAATTTATCGTGAAAAACCTTAACTCTATCCTTCGCAATCTTCGCATTCTCGTATGCATCATTCCTCAACTCCTCTAGTTCAGAAATTTGTAATCTCCGAAACTCACCGGCTCTATCTAAATCGAAATTTAGCTGCTTAATTGCCCATAGGGCCCGGTGCTCTAGCTCGACAGGAAGGTGGCAAGCCTTTCCAAAGACTAGTCTATAGGGAGACATTCCTAGAATCGTCTTGTAGACAGTCCTATATGCCCATAGGGCATCCACCAGTTTGATGGACCAGTCCTTCCTATTCTGATTCACAGTCTTCTCCAAGATGAGCTTGACCTGTCTATTGGAAACTTCTACCTGTCCGCTAGTTTGAGGATGGTAGGGCGTAGACAACTTATGTGTTATGGCATATTTTCGCATAAGAGCTTCAAAAGTTCTATTGCAAAAATGTGTGCCATTGTCGCTAATGATGGCTCGAGGGATTCCAAAGCGTGAGATGATATTATCTTTCAAGAATTTGACAACAACTTTGTTGTCATTTGTCTTGCAAGGGACAGCTTCTACCCACTTCGACACATAGTCTACGGCCAACAAGATGTATTGGTGCCCAAACGAATTAGGGAAGGGTCCCATAAAATCAATGCCCCATACGTCGAAAAGTTCTACTTCTAGAATGGGATTTAGGGGCATCATATTTCGTTTGGAAATTCTTCCTATCATTTGACATCTTGTGCAAGTCTTGCAATACTCAAATGCATCTCTAAACACAGTTGGCCAATAAAAGCCACTTTGCAGAATTTTCTCGGCAGTTTTGCGGGGACCAAAATGTCCACCGCAAGCGAACTCATGACAAAAAGCTAGCACGCTTCTAGTCTCCTCGTCGGGGACACATCTCCTAATGATTTGGTCGCTACAATATTTGAAAAGATAAGGATCTTCCCACATGTAATACCGAACTTGAGACAAGAATCGGTATCTATCCTGTTTGGACCAACTAGGTGGTGTTTGGTTTGTGACTAAGTAATTTACTATGTCAGCAAACCATGGCTCCTTAGAGATGGCTAGAAGTTGCTCATCGGGAAAATTGTCATTGATGGGCAGCTCGACAGAAGGTGCGTTGGGCACACGAGAGAGATGGTCAGCTACGACATTTTCGACACCTTTTTTATCTCGAATTTCGAGATCAAATTCTTGAAGTAGAAGGATCCAACGAATGAGTCGGGCCTTCGCATCTTTCTTAAGCATAAGGTATCGCAGGGCAGAATGGTCAGTGAAGATCGTGGTCTTAGTCCCAAGTAGGTAAGGACGGAATTTCTCCAAAGCGAACACTACTGCCAAGAATTCCTTCTCGGTGGTAGTATAGTTCATTTGGGCCTCATTAAGCGTCCTACTCGAATAGTAGATCACGTGCTGCTTATTGTCCTTACGCTGTCCTAAGACAGCACCTATCGCAAAATCAGAAGCGTCACACATGATCTCAAAAGGCTTGGACCAGTCCGGAGGTGAGATGATAGGGGCAGATATAAGTTCCACTTTCAATTTCTCCCAAGCACTATGGCACCTATCATCAAAATGAAGGACACGTCCTTAGCAAGAAGGTTTGTAAGGGGTCTAGCAATTTTGCTAAAGTCCTTAATGAACCTACGATAAAATCCGGCGTGTCCTAAAAAGGATCGAATGTCCTTCACGCATCGAGGAAGTGGAAGTTTCGCAATGATTTCCACTTTGGCCTTGTCTACCTTAATCCCTTCCCTAGATATCTCATGACCTAGGATAATCCCTTGTTGCACCATGAAGTGACACTTTTCCCAATTGAGGGTCAAGTTCTTCTCGGTGCACCTACTCAGCACTAGCTCCAAATGATGGAGACACTGGTCAAATGAATTTCCATAGACTGAGAAGTCGTCCATGAAAATCTCTAGGAAACGCTCGACCATATCAGAAAACAAGCTTAACATACAACGTTGGAATGTGGCGGGGGCATTGCATAGGCCGAAAGGCATTCGACGGTAAGCAAATGTCCCAAATGGACACGTGAACGTTGTTTTCTCTTGATCCTCCGGAGCTATAGGGATTTGGTTATACCCTGAATACCCATCCAAAAAGCAGTAATACTCATTACCTGCTAATCTTTCCAACATTTGATAGATGAAAGGGAGGGGAAAATGATCTTTCCTAGTGGCTGCATTCAACTTACGGTAGTCTATGCATACTCTCACCTTGGTAGGCAATCGTGTTTGCACTAACTCATGTTTGTCGTTCTCTACCACTGTAAAGCTAGACTTCTTAGGGACCACGTGCATTGGGCTAACCCATTCGCTATCGGAAATGGAATAAATTATCCCATTATCTAACAATTTTACTATCTCGGCTTGTACAGCCTCCTGCATAAGTGGGTTTAGTCTACGCTGTGGGTCCCTTTTCGGTCTAGTCCCTTCCTCAAGATGAATACGATGCTGGACTATCGTAGGGCTCAGTCCCTTAATATCTGCCATAGTCCAACCAATGGCTTCCCTATGTCTCCTAAGGGTTGCCAGCAGGTTCTCCTCTTGCCTATTGGTCAAATTAGATGCAACTATGACCGGTAACGTCTCTTGTTCACCTAGGTAGGCGTACTTAAGATGTTTGGGCAAGGCTTTTAACTCCAAAGAAGGAGTTGGCTCAATGGGTGGCGGTGTGATGCTAGAATCTCCCATTTCTATCGAACTCAGATTTGATTCCCATTCGATCTCATCAAGACTGATATCACTTGTTTCTAACTCTTCCTCTTCCTCTGATTCAAATATGATCTCATCATTATGCTCACTCGTCATGTTCTCAATGGAGTTAACCTCAAAGGGTTGGTCGGTCACATCGTAGGGATGCTTACCTAGGTTGAAAACATTGACTTCCTTGGTCATATCCCCAAAAGTCAGTCTCATGGAACCGTTTCTACAATTTATAATTGCATTAGCGGTTGCTAGGAATGGTCTTCCTAAGATAACGGGAGTTTGGGACCTAGGATTAGACACAGGTTGTGTCTCTAAGACAATGAAATCGACCGGGTAAATGAATTCTCCAACCCGTATGAGAACGTCATTGATCTCTCCCTTTGGAACTTTGATAGAGCGGTCAGCCAACTGAATAGTAACTTGGGTCGGGTTGAGTTCACCTAATCCAAGTTGTTGATACACGGAGAAAGGGAGCAAATTGATGCTGGCTCCTAAATCGAGGAGTGCTCGATTGATTTCGGCTCGACCTATGGTGCAAGAAATGGTGGGGCAACCTGGGTCCTTATACTTGATAGGGATCTGGTTGGACAGTAGCTCACTAATGTTAGTGGCTAGAAAAACCTTCTTAGGCACATTAGTCTTTCTTTTCTTGGTGCACATGTCCTTAATGAATTTGGCATAACTAGGGACCTGTTGGATTGCATCAAGAAGTGGAATGTTGAGCCTAACTTGATTGAACACCTCTAATAATTTCTCCATGTGTGCATTGTTGTTGCTTCTAAGCCTATTTGGAAATGGAGCTATAGGCTGGTGCAACTGATCTGCTGACTTTTCAGCTTCAGTTTCCTTGGGACTGGATGGAGAAGGAGTGGAGCTAGATGGAATGGATGGCATGGATGGATCCAAGGGCATGGATACTTGATTATCAACTTGTTTCCCCGATCTGAGTGTATGGACCATATGACACTGATTTGGGTCTTGAGCCTCATTGGCTGGCCTAGGATTCCTAGGGTTAGGCAATGGTTGACTCGGTAGGGTACCCCTTTGTCTCTCTTGCTGGTTCAATTGGAGCTCTATCCTACTTAGGACTTGAGCCAGCGTGTCTTGGCTTTTCATTAGGGTATCCACCTTTCTTTCCAAATTTGAAAGTCTTGTCTCCATTTGTGAATTTTGGAAAGACGGTGGAGGATTTTGACTAGGGAAATTTTGTTGATAGGGCGGATTTTGGAAGTTGTTGGAGAATTTGGGCCTCACTTGATCATTGTTGCTTGGGCCCCATGAAAATTGGGATGGTTTCTCCAACCGGGATTGTAGGTGGGTGCATAAGGATTGTTGGCGGGCCTTGTGAAGGCCGCACTCGTATGTTCGGGCAAGCTTTGATGCGCGATGAAAACAGGACATTCCTCGAACACATGGTTCATATCTTGACAATAAGTACAGCCCGCCGAAGATGTTGGGCTGACTTGGTTCACAGAGACTGGCTCTTTCGTTTCAAGAGCCTCTAATCTACGCATAACAGCAGCTAACTTAGCATCGGTTGCTACGTTGGCCTCAATGGAATGGATACCTCCTTTAGAAGAAGTAGGGTCATTGGTCCTAGATTTTTCAGGAGTAGGGTCCCATTGGATGGATTTTTCAGCTAATTCCTCAAACAATGTCCATCCTTCATCTTCATTCTTTTGCAGAAATCCTCCTTGACACATGGATTCTAACAGTGTTTTAGTAGAATAATCTAATCCATCATAGAGAACTTGGCAAAGTCGCCATTTCTCTATCCCATGGTGAGGACATTGGGCAAGGAGATCCTTAAAGCGCTCGAAGTATTTCCAAAAAGGTTCATTGGCTGTTTGCTTAAACTGGAGGATATTCTTCCTAATCAGTGCAGTCTTGTGAACGGGATAAAATTTCTTTAAGAAGGCCTTAATGAAATTATCCCAAGAAGATATAGAACCGGCCTCTAGACTGTAGAGCCATTTCTTTGCTAAATCCTTCAAAGCAAAGGGGATAAACCTAAGTTTGATAGCATCGTCTCCTAACTTAGGCATATTCATCATTTGACATACTTCTTCAAATTCCCTTATGAAGAAGTATGCATCCTCAGATTCAAGTCCGTGAAATTTGGGAAGAGTGTTGATGTATTGTGGCTTGAGTTCATATGGGTCAACACTTTCGATAGTGAGCTGGATGCAAGAAGGAAGAGAGGTTCTAATGGGATAGAACCTATCTTGGAGTGACTGTTGTTGTGCCATGTGTGAGTCGGGCTTGAGCTCGGGTGGTGAACTAGTTCTAGTTAGCCGGGATGTGAGTGGGTCTCTCGACCAAGCGGTCATGCACAATCAGCAAACAAGTTCACCCAATCAATCAAAAAGAAAAAGAAAAACAAACAAAAATCCTATTCTAGGGTTATCCTTGACCTAGACGACTCCTAACTTTAGACTGTCCTTAGGAGGTCTATTGTCGACGTTAACCACGAGCTAATCAGCCAGTTCAGGGCAAGACCGGTGGGAGGTTTTCCGTCAGAGACGTTCCTTAATTAAATAACCACCGTTCTTCGGGCTTTCGGCCCTCAATCCCTTCGCTAGACACCGATTTGGCAAGGATAATTTCGAACAACTTTCCTTCTTCGGTCAATCTCCTATTGAGTCCGAGTTACCTTAGGGCCAACGTCTAGTCAAGTTTTAATTAGGGTTAGGGTTGTGAGTGTGACTGGTATGATTTGTGGGCCAAGGAAGGGTGATGAAATCCCCACCTTATCTTTGTTATGGGTTATGCCCTTAAAATGGATTAGTGTACGTGTAAAGCGGTAGAAAAGTAATCACTCAAGAAAGCGGTAAACAACCAAGAGTGCTTCCTAATCTATATGCTTATGCAAACGTACCTTGTCGCCAGCACTCTTCAACAGAATTAAAGAATTAAAAATAGACACGTGCCCTAAAATGCAAGAGTCTAAAAATATATTTTTTTTTTTTTCAACAAATAGGTTAATGTTAATTATTAGCAGTTGCAGAGTGATCACAGAGAAGTAATAATACAGCAGAAAATAGAATTTTGCACTGCAGAGCAACCTGCAGAAAAATCTATCAGTAGTCAACTACAACTGCCGCGGACCCGCGGCTTTGGCCGTGGAAACGCGGCAAAGTTGTAGGTCCAGATGCTCTGCCTTCGAGGGCAGAGGCACTGGATTGCAATATGTGTCTTCTGCTGTTCTGTTTCTGCTTCCTGTTCTCTGTACCTGCAACAGAAAAGAAAGAATGATCAGAACAAAGAAATCGTGCCGTTCCTTCCCCGGCAACGGCGCCAAAATTTGATTGAGATTAAAAATAGAATTCAGATTGTCTTAGTCTCAATGCGAATCCGCTGTAGCAAGGGCTCGAGCGGGTCGTGATCCTCAGGGAAGGATGCGATGAAAGCGTTTCGACTCGATTCCTCTGTATCTTCAAAAATAAGAGAGAGAGATTAGATCTTGAGATGAAAATATGTGAAAGAGATGGTTTTGCTGATTTTCTACCACAACCCTATTGCAAATTAAAGAGCTTGATCTTCATCTTAAGACTGATATGATTTACCCTAGGTTATTGCAATTATCTCAAGCAAGAAAATTAATACACGATTCTATACTAAGTTGCATTATTCAAAAACCAACTATGGTTCAACCTAACATCTAGGTACAGCCTAATAGAAGACTAATCTCAAGTTATGCTGTCCTAGTTCTTAGGGTTGAAGTCATGATAAGTTCTTTTAACATGTAACCTAGATTAAGAATTTTAAGTATTTTTGTTGATCTTCAAGAATTAGTTGCCTTTAAACCTAGGGTTTCTAGTGATGTTCATTAATCTGATCAAGTTTTAAATGCATCTAGGGTTGCTTCAAGAATCTCAGCAAACCACTAGGATGATTAGTTCTTCATAATTATTTTTACCTTTTCGATATTTATTTTTTTTATTTTTATGAGAAAGCTTGTAAAAGAAAGAAAAACGAAAACAAGAAGAGATCGAAGATTAAAACACGAGAGATGACAAAAAGAAATAAAGTGCAGAAATTAAAAGAGAACAAAAGAGTGACCTTTTTATTTCGATGAATCTGGTTACACAATCGTCTCCTTCTTCTCCACAAATAGCATGAATAAAAAAATTACAACTTTAAAAATGGCTAAAGAAAACCCTAATCGTCTCTGCATGCCCCTCCCTGTTGCGAATGCTCTGATATTTATAGTGCAGAATGTAGAGGAGTCCCGGATAGAAGTGTCAACAAAATTTGGTAGCCATCCTTATCAAGACTGCCGCGGATGCGCGGCTTTTGCCGCGCCTCCGCGGCAGTTTCTTGGCTTCTGGCCACGCGCTTTGGCGCGTGGCCTCTCCTGGTCCGTCCATCTGGGCGCCTCCTTCTAGAATTGTGATCCTGGCCTTTTAATCTGGATTTTCGAGATAACTTGGTAATCAAGTTACTCTTAATCCAGATTTCTTCAAATCCTCTCTCCACGAAATTCCTCTTTATCTTGGCTTTTTATCCTTATCCCGCAGGTGTTTAGGGTTTGATAGAAGTCTATCCAACCCTAATTTCTGATATTTGCAACTGTTAGCCCTTGTATTTGCATTTTGAATCTTTGTATTTGCGCTTCTTCACCTGGGCTTCAAACATGGGCTTGGATCTGGGCTTTTGGGCTCTTTTAGCTTTATTCTTTATTAAATTGATAATTTGAGGCCTGCACATATTAAATAAAGAAATATTAATAATTGTGCATTATAATATGAATAAATGTGCAAATGCGATGGTATATATGATGTCAATTATGCATTTTTCACTACCTATCACAAGTCCAAACTTCTTTACGAGTTCCTTTGCATATTTGGCTTGGCATATGAAGTTCCCATCTTGCAATTGCTTGATTTGGAGTCCAAGAAAGAAATTAAGCTCACCCATTGAAGACATTTCAAATTCACATTGCATAACCTTTTCAAATTCCTTGCATAAAGACTCATTAGTAGAACCAAAAATTATATCATCAACATAAATTTGCATAATTAAAAAGTCATTATCAACATGCTTAGTGAATAGAGTTGTGTCTACTTTGCTTTAACAAAATCATTTGAAATGAGAAAACTAGAAAGCCTTTCATACCAAGCTCTTGGAGCTTGTTTCAATCCATACAAAGCTTTATCAAGTTTAAAAACTAAATTAGGATGAACATGATCAATAAAACCGGGAGGTTGTTCAACATAAACTTCTTCATTTATAAAACCATTCAAAAATGCACTTTTCACATCCATTTGAAAAAGTTTAAAATTTTTGAAAGATGCAAAAGCTAGTGTCATCCGTATGGCTTCAAGCCGTGCTACGGGTGCAAAGGTCTCCTCAAAGTCAATTCCCTCAACTTGCGTGTAATCTTAGGCCACTAACCTAGCTTTATTCCTAATCACATTTCCGGACTCATCCATCTTATTCCTAAAGATTCACTTAGTACCAATTATTGGTCTATCGTGGGGCCTAGGAACAAGGTGCCAAACTTGGTTGCGCTCAAATTGATTGAGTTCCTCTTGCATGGCTAGCAACCAATATGAGTCCGCCTTGGCTTCGAGGATGCTTTTGGGTTCAAAATGAGAAATGAAAGCAAAGTTACCACATAGGTCATGGAGTTTGGAGCGAGTTGTTACCCCTTTAGATGCATCACCTAAGATGAGCTCCTTGGGATGATTTGTAGCGTATCTCCAAGCCTTAGGAAGCGGTAAAGAGCTTTCCTCTTTATCCTCTTGAACATCACCAATTGATTCTAGCTTTTCTTCTTGAGCGGGTGAGTTCTTCAAGGATAGTCTCTCCATGTTATCACCTAATGGTTCAATCTCTACAACATTCTCAACAAACACATTAGATTCTTCAAATTTAACATGCATGGATTCTTCAATGGTAAGTGAAGATCTATTGAATACTCTATAAGCTTTACTAGTTGTAGAATATCCAACAAAGATTGCTTCACAAGCCTTAGCATCAAATTTACCCAAGTTATCTTTAGTGTTCAGAACAAAACACTTGCATCCAAAAACTTTGAAATATGCAACATTAGGTTTTCTAGAATGATACATTTCAAAAGATGTTTTGGAAGAATTTTTACATAAATAAATACGATTTGATATATAGCATGCGGTGTTTACGGCCTCGGCTCATAGATATTGAGGGAGGTCATACTCACTTATCATTGTCCTAGCCATCTCTTGAAGTGTTCTATTTTTCCTTTCTACAACTCTATTTTGTTATGGAGTTCTAGGACAAGACATTTCATGCTTAATTTCCTTTTCATCACAATAAGTCATGAAGAGTTGGTTAACAAACTCACCACCTCTATCACTCCTTATTCTCAAGATCAAAAAACCCTTTTCTTTTTCAACTCTTTTTCGAAAAATCTTGAAATGAGAAAAAGTTTGATCTTTGTGTTCCAAAAAGAAAACCCAAGTAAATTGGGAAAAATCATCAACTAAAACAAATGCATATCTACTACCATTTATACTTTTAGTTTTAGTAGGTCCAAAAAGATCTATATGAATTAATTCTAATGGTCTAGTTGACATGATATCCTTGATTGGTTTGAAGGAAGACTTGGTTTGTTTCCCAAGTTGGCATGCACCGCAAATGCGGTCTTTCTCAAACTTCAAGCAAGGTATACCCTTCACCAATTCCTTAGAATTAATCCTAGAAAGATGGTCAAAAGATGCATGTCCTAATCTTCTATGCCAAAGCCAAGAATTTTCATCAAAAGCATTTAAGCATTTAGTAGAACATTCCACATTAAGCATGTCAATGATATAAACATTATCATCACGAAAACCAGTGAGAATACAATCATTGGTTTTAACATCAAAGATTTTGCAAGAAGAATCATCAAAAACAACCTTAAGTCCACGGTCACAAAATTGACTAATGCTAAGCAAATTATGCTTCAAACCATCAACAAGTACAACATTTTCTATAATGGGAGATGCACCAATTTGAATGTTACCTATACCGATGATAGTGCCTTTGGAGTCATCCCCGAAGGTGACGGAGCCACCTTCCTCGTACCTTGATAGGGTTGTAAAGTTATTGATGTCCCATGTCATGTGTCTTGAACAACCACTATCAAGGTACCACCGCTCCCTACGTCTTGGAGCCTTGGTGTGTACCTACATCAAATAATTTAGGACTTGATTTTGATACCCACATTTTCTTGGGTCCTAAAGAGTTAGTTTCATGAACCCAAACAAGATTATTTGATCTATTTACTTGGTCATAACAAAATTTAGCCAAATGTCCATTTTTACCACAATATGTGCATCTATACACTCTACCATATTTAAAAGCATAGTGAGTGTGAGACTTGTGAGCATGTGTGGATTTAGCATGGGTGTGGTGTGTAGTATGAGCATGTGGAATCTTAACATGTGAATCTTTAGCATGAGAGGTGTGCTTTTTAGAAAATATTTCTTCAAGTTTCTTAGTGTTAAAAGCACAATCCTTCAATACTTTTTCAAAATCAACAATTTTAATTTTTAAAGAAGAAATTTCTTTTTCATCAATTTTAGGAAATTTTGCTTTGCAAGCAACCTTGTAAGTACTAAATTCATTTTGAGTAAGAATGAGAGTTGAAGAAATTTCATCTTTTTCTTTAGAAATAATAGCAAGTTGATTCTTAAGAAAAGCAACTTCCTTTTCTAATTTTGAGCATTTAATCTTTTATTATCATATGTTTCTGAAAGTTCAACAAAAGCATGCACAAGAACTTCTTTACTTAATTCATCATCTTCTTCATCAAGAGGTTGAGGGGTTACCTTTGGTGTGTTTGCCATGAAACATATATTCGCTATATCCGCCTCTTCCTCGGACTCGCTTTCCGAATCCCAAGTTGCCTTGTACGCTTTCTTTTCTTCCAGTTTCTTTGGCTTGAAGGAGGAGGTCATCTTCTTCTTGAACTCCGGGCAATCGGCCATGATATGTCCGGGTTTTCGGCAATTGTAGCATATAATTCTTCTCTCCTCTTTGCCTTCAAATTTCCTTCGGAAGTTGAGCTTGTTCCTCCGGGACATTCTCTTCACATTGCGAACAAGTAGTGCCCTCATCTTCTTCTTCATCTTCTTCATCGTCTTCAAGAGTGGATGAAGACTTGAAGGCTATGGATTTCTTCTTTAGTGGAGCGGCCTCTTCTCTTGCTTTCTTTTCCATCTCATGGGTTTTTAAGTTCCCAATGAGACTAATGAGGTCTATCTCATCCTTGTCGTTCAACTCTTTCAAGGTGGTGGCCTTTATCTCCCAAGATGAAGGAAGAGCCCAAATTACTTTTCGCACCTTTTGGTCATTTGAGATATCATCACCTAAAGAAGAAAGAGCATTGGTGATTTTAGTAAATCTAGTAATCATACAATCAATAGATTCTTCATCAATCATTTTAAAGGATTCATATTAGGACCTTAAGAGATCTATCTTAGCTCTCTTAACTTGTGAAGTCCCCTCGTGTGTGACCAACAAATGTTGCCAAATCTCATAGGCGGATTGGCAATGAATTACCCGTGTAAGGTCATCCTCATTCAAGGCGGTTAAGAGGAAATTTTGGGCCTTGGAGTTAGCCTCATATTCTCTAAAGGTGAAGTTGGTCCATGTGCTCTCATCACTATCGGGTGCAACATAGGGTTTGATCAAGGATTTTGCAACTAAGCTACCTAATGATTGCAAAAAGATAGTCATCCTAACCTTCCAAATAGGGAAATTTAGTCCATCAAATTTAGGAGGGGTTTTGATGTTATCGGCCATGTTTACTAGTGAATGAATGATGGAATGAAAATGTTGATTAGCAAATTTTAAGGATCTCTCTAAGGATGTTAAGCCAAACCTAGAGTCTAAGCTCTGATACCAATTGAAAATCACCTAGAGGGGGGTGAATAGGTGATAATGCTAATCAATGCACAATTTAAAACTATGATGCAACAATCGCCCAAAACAAGACTAAGAGCCGAATACCCCGTAAAGGGTTCTGAACTCCTTCCTCCTGATTCCTCTTGAAATGAGTTAGAGGTGCGCAATGCAACCTTGTTGTATGGGACTATGATTGACAAGATGAATGAAATCAAATGAATCTTGCAATGAAGATAGAGAGCAAGTAATAAGAGCAATGGAAGTAAAGCAAGAATCAAGTGCAAGTAAACCAAACGCAAACACCGAGAATTGTTATCGAGGTTCGAGCACCCAGCTCTACTTCCCCGCCTTCCCTAGAAGGATTCCAACCACTTCCACTATCACAAAGATGTTACAAATTCACCGGAGTACCCAACTCCACAATCTCAAGTACAAGCAATCTCTTAGTAGTCAAAAGACCACAAACTCTCTCTTGCAAAATTCTCTTCCCTTACAAAGGTCCTTAGAGAACAATGAGTAGGAATGAAGCTCTTGTGTGTAAGGAGAAAGAAAAAAAAATCAGAGAGTTCCTGAAAACACTTCAGAAAATGAGAGAGAATTTCAGCACAAAACCAAGAAACCAAGCTCTTTTGAATGCCTTAAACTTTTAAAACTTTTGCAAATTTTTCTTGTAAAGAACCTCTCCCTAAACACCCCTATTTATAGGAGAGGGCTAGGGATTAATGATAAACACTCTTAAGGCTAATTAGAAAGTATTAGGATCAGCAAATGACATTTAAATCCTTATTAGAGAGAAAAAGACAAAATAAATCAGCCTTAAAATTATAGCCGTTACTGTTCAAACGGCTATACCGGTCGACCGAAGTACAAAAATAAAAGCCATTGCAGGCTCTCGGTCGACCATCCGGTCGACCGAAAAATACAGAGAGCAATGGTCTTGCAGTCAGGCAGGTGTCGGTCGACCGCCGGGTCGACCATGAAACGTGCACAAGGATACGCACTGCTGCCAGAACCTCGGTTGACAGGGACGGTCGACCGGGTTGACCTGACACAGGGACGGTCGACCGGTCGGTCGACCGGATCAGGTCAAAAGTCAAAATCAAAATAGATTTTTGAAGGGGTTTTGAAATCTAACAACATTGTCTTGATTTGAAACTAGTTTAATACCCAAAATTGAGCTTATAAACGAAAAGCTTTAATTTAAAATAATTTTTACATATTTATGAGAAATATTTTTGGAAATAAGATGTGCGCAAAAACGTGTGTGATGGAGCTTCAAACCTATCCACTATTCTTTAACAAAACTATAAAACTAGAAACAAATCTAATAGATTATCTTGAGCAATCTTGAAGTCTTGAGCCATGCAATGCCTTGCTAGAGCCTTCTCTTCTATGTTCCTTCCTTGATGTGCAAAAAGCCTTCTTTGCTTTATGAACCTAGAATTTCTTGCAATAGCTAAGCAATGGCCTCCAAATATGGTACAAACCTGAAACTTATCTTAACAAACTAATTAGTACCATATAGCTCCTATTTGGTTTGTCATCATCAAAACTCTAAACAAATGGAGAGTGTAACCTTATGGGCCAACAAAAAAGGGGGAGAAGTATTTGAGTTTATATGCATGTTTTGTTTCTATTCATTAGTTTGTCGTTTAATTGGTATCAAGAGCATATTTAAGAGCATGTTTTTATTGGTATCAAGAGCACGTTTTATGCATGATGCATTTCATGTTTGGTATCATTTACATGTTTATGAGCTTATATTGCATATTCTTATTGTTTATTGCTGTGCATGAGTTAAGGGGGAGCTTCTTTGAAGCTTAACTTTAATCCATGCATATATATAACTCCATGAGTTTTGTCATCATCAAAAAGGAGGAGATTGTTGGCCCAGAGGCCTTCCACTCTAGTTTTGATGATGATTAACTCATGTAGTTATGTGTACTAATAATCTTGTGATTTTAGTTTCAGACCATTAACCAAGATATTAGTTGGTGATTAGCTTCAACAAGATGGTTTGGAAGCTTTCACGAGGTGATTCAAGAGCCCGAGCATCAAGATCATACATTGCACTCGTTGGAGTCAAGCTCGGTGGATCACGGAGTTTTGGATCGAGTCGGCTTGGAGACGGCGCTCTACAAGAAGACTTAGGTATCCTAGTTTAGTTTGTTTTAGATCCATGTGTAAAGATTAGATAGTTGATATGCTCAAGTTCACAAAAACACACACGTTTCATGTTTTGGATATTGGTTTTTCGGTTTTTAGTTTGACCGATATTGGTTTTCATGAATAGTTAAGTATCAATACAAGTTTAAATGGTTTATGTATAGTAGATTCATTCTATATACATGCATGCTTAACTTCCTAGACAAACTTATTTTGATATGCCTATTCATGAGTTTTGTGTTTTGGTATTTTGACAAAACATATATTTGGATTTAAAGACAAAAACTATGATATGTATATGTTTCATGTATATTGGACTTATGTCCATATGCAACATGCCTAAAAGTGTTTAAGTATCATGTTTTTGTATTTCAATGAGTTTTAGGAAAAATCAGATTTCCTATTGAAAAATTCAAGTTTGGTAAAATACAGTTTTTGGTTTTTGATAAAATTTATAAGACACAAAAATAGTCCAAAATGTTTGAAATTTGTGTTGAAATTTTTAACACAAGTTTGTATATCTATGAAAAATGATAAAACTATTTTTGTGGAATTTTAGAAGATTTATGGGAATTTTTAGAATAATTTTAAACCCAGTTTTTCTGACCCAGAACAGTGCCTGACAGGCTCTGGCGGTCGACCGACCGGTCGACCGGACCCAGAGTGGGTCGACTGATCGGTCGACCGACGTGCACAGATCTGTGCACGTTGGGCTGGCACTTGGGCCGGTCGACCGGGCGGTCGACCGGACCAGAGAGCTCTGCTCTCTGTTTTTTCTCGGTCGACGGCCGGTCGACCGCGGGTAGCCAACGGTCAAAAATATGACCGTTGGCGGTCGACCGGGCGGTCGACCGCCAGCCGTATCTGGCTGTAAAAACAGCCAACGGCTAGTTTTCTGTTTGGGCCTATATAAACCCCATTCCTTTGGGATTTTGGCTAAGATTTTTTAGAGCAAAAATTTCCCTATTCTCTGGTGTTTAAAACAAGTTTCAAAAGTGTTTAAAGCTTAAAAGATTTCATCTTTGTTTTGTTTTCAAGGGTTTTGAAAAATTCAAAGAAAACTAGGTTTTTGGGATATTGTTTTGGATCTTCATTTCTATCATTTACAAGAGATTTCCCAAGTAGTTTTTCTTTGTTATTTGATTTTCAAAAACACCTTGATTTCCACTTGAGCCTATCTTCTATCCTATTCTATTAGGATCATTGTTTTGTGGAAAAAGAAATTGTTTGAGGTTGTGGAAACCTCCAAGTTGTAAACCCCTTCATTTGTTGAATCCCTCTTTGGTAGAGGTTGATTTGGATTGTGGGGTGCTCCCTCTTTGGTAGAGGTTGAGGTTGTTGTTTACTCCCTCTTGGTGAGGTGGAGTTGGTGTTGGTTTGGATCCCTCTTCGGTAGAGGTGGATTGTGATTGTTTGCCTCGGTGGAGGTTGTATTGGTTGAGAGAGGAGTTCGGTACTCCCGGTTGTACAAAATCCTCCCAGTGGAGGTTCCCTCGGTGGGAGTCCTAGGTGGACGAGTTAGTGGATTGGAAATCCTTCTCGGTGAAGGCGGGGACGTAGAGCTAGGGGCCCGAACCTCGGAACATATCTTTGTGTTTGCGTTTGATCCATTGTCTCTTAGCCCTCTCTCTTTATTTGTGTTGTGCATCTTTCATAGCATCATATATTATTTGCTTGTGTTGTGCCTTGCATCATTCATATTGCTTATATCATCTTTATATGCTTGGCTTATGTTTGTGTGCCTCACTTGTACTTAACCACGAGAGCTTCATATAGCACCTCAACTCTTATTTAGAGAAATCAAGAGGAGTTAGTCCAGAGCCCTTCACGGGGAATTTGGCTACACTCGTTGGTTGTACTAAGTGTAGTTGCAATTTAGTTTTAATTTCCGCATTTAGTTTCTAGATTAGCCATATCACCTATTCACCCCCGCCCCCTCTAGGTGATTTCACATGCATGCTTCAACTATTTAGACAAACTTATTTTGATATGCCTATTCATGAGGTTTGGTGTTTTGGTATTTTTAACAAAACATATTTTTGTAATTAAAGACAAAGATAATGATATGTATATGTTTCATGTATATTGGACCTATGTCCATATGCAACATGCCTAATAATGCTTAAGTATCATGTTTTTGTATTTGAATGAGTTTTTGAAAAATCGGATTTCCTATTGAAAAGTCTAAGTTTGGAAAAATGCGGTTTTTGGTTTTCGGTAATTTTTCCATAGCACAAAAATGGTTCAAAATGTTTGATATTTGTGTTGAAATTTTTAACACATGTTTATATATCATATATTATATTAGAAACTATTTTTGTGGTTTTTAGAAGTTTTATGGGATTTATTAGAATATTTTTAACCTCAGTTTTCTGACCCAGAACCCAGCCTGCCAGGCTCTGACGGTCGACCGGGCCGGTCGACCAGACCAGAGTCGGTCGACCGGGACGGTCGATCGACGTGCACACACCTGTGCACGTTGGCCAGGCACTTGGGCGGTCGACCGTGCGGTCGACCGGCCAGAGAGCTTTGCTCTCTGGATTTTTACGGTCGACCGGCCGTCGACCGCTGGCTTCCAACGGTCATATTTTTGACCGTTGGCGGTCGACGGGCGGTCGACCGCCAGCCGCGCTGGCTGACTTTTTCAGCCAACAGCTAGTTTTTTGTTGGAGGCTATTTAAGCCCCATTTGCTTGGGTTTTTGCCAAGGTTTTTACAAGAGAAAAATTTTCTGTTTCCCTAGTATTTTATACAAGATTCAAAAGAGTTTTAAGGCCTAAAAGAGTTCATCTCTATTTGTTTCAAAAAGGGTTGGAAAGTTCAAGAAAAAGAAAAGCTTTGGGATTGGGTTTTTGATCTTCATTGTATTCCTATCCTAGTTATTTTCCCAATAGTTTTCTTTGAGTTTTTTTGATTTCCAAACACTTGTTTTCCACTTGAGCTATATCTCCTATCCTATCTATTTAGGATCATTTGTTTGTGGGAAAAGGATTTGGTTTGTGGTTGAGATATACCACTTGTTGTACCCTCCTTGATTTGTTGTATCCCTCTTTGGTAGAGATTGATTGGAGTGGTGGCTTGCTCCCTCTTTGGTAGAGGTTGAGGTTGTGGTTTACTCCCTCTTGGTGAGGTGGAGTTAGATTGGTGTTTGTATCCCTCTTCGGTAGAGGTGGATTGTGCTTGTATCCCTCTCGGTGAGGTGAAGTTGTTTGTATTGGTGGAGTTTGGTACTCCGGTCTTCGGTAGACCACTTGTATTGCCTCAGTGGAGGTTGTATTGGTTGAGAGAGGAGTTCGGTACTCCTAGTGGATTGGAAATCCTTCTCGGTGAAGGCGGGGACGTAGAGCTCGGTGCTCGAACCTCGAAACACATCTTGTTGTTTGCGTTTGATCAATTGGCTCTCAACCCTTTCTCTCTTTTATTTGTGCATTACATTATTCATATTATCATATCTTATATGCTTGTGTTGTGCCTTGCATTGATTCATATTGCCTATATCTATATGCTTGGTTGTGTTTGCTTGTGTGCCTCACTTGTGCTTAACCACGAGAGCTTCATATAGCGTCTCAACTCTTATTCAAAGGAATCAAGAGGAGTTAGTCCAGAGCCCTTCACGGGGAATTCGGCTACACTCGTTGGTTGCACTAAGTGTAGTTGCAAATTAGTTTTAATTTTCGCAGTTAGTTCAATAGATTAGCCGTACACCTATTCACCCCCCTCTAAGTGTACCTACAATTCTGGTTCAATTTTTTTCCAAATACATCGCTACTTGATTCTGGATCTTCGCATTGCTACATATCCACTAGAATTGTTAAGATGCATTCTATACACTATGATAACATGACACTCAGCGGGAGATTAGTACAGGGAATAGGATTGTAACCACTAATAAAGTATGTAAGTCGTGCCCTATAGAAGTCTGTGAAAGAAAGTTAAGTGCAAATTTGTTTATGATAGACACTAGTGGATATGATGTGATCCTAGGCATGACATGGCTTAGCAAATATCATGAGATCATTGATTGTCGAAGCAAGAGTGTGATATTCAGAATTCTGCATCAGCCAGAGTTCCAGTTCGTTGGAGATTCGAAGGAGTCCAAGCAGCAGCAACAAGGGAATTATGCCATTACCGAAGCTCAAGAGGAGCCAATACCAATAGTGAAAGAATTCTTTTATGTGTTCCCAGAAGATCTACTAGGACTTCCGCCAGATCGAGACGTGGAGTTTGCTATAAAAGTCATTCCAAGTACGACCCCAATCTCTAAGGCACCGTATCAGATGGCACCTGTGAAGCTAGCAGAATTGAAGAAGCAACTGTAGGAGTACTTGGATAAGGGATTCATCAGACCCAGTGTTTCACTGTAGGGAGCTTCGGTGTTGTTAGTAAAGATGAAGGATGGTAGTAGGAGGATGTACAATGATTATCGAGAATTGAATAAGATCACCATCAAGAACAAATATTCTTTGCCTAGGATAGATGATCTGTTCGATCAACTTAGTGGAGCTAAGGTATTCTCGAAGTTAGATCTTCGGTCTGGATTTCATCAGCTGAAGGTGAAGAAGGAAAACATTCTGAAGACGGCCTTTAGGACTCGTTACAGTCATTACGAGTTTCTAGTGATGCCATTTGGAGTGACCAATGCTCTAGCAATTTTCATGGACTTGATGAATAGGGTCTTCTCTCCATTCTTAGACAAATTTGTGGTCATATTCATTGATGATATTCTGATTTATTTTAAGAATAAAGAGGAGCATGCAGAACACTTAAGGATTGTGTTGCAGACACTTCGACAAGATAAGCTCTATGCCAAACTAAGTAAATGTGAGTTTTAGCTAAAGAGCGTGGCATTTCTGGGACATATTGTTTCAGGAGAAGGCATCTCAGTGGATCCCAACAAGGTTCACGCTGTGAAAGATTAGCCCGTTCTAAAGTCGGCAACCGAAATTAGGAGTTTTCTGGGGTTTACTGGATATTACTGGAGGTTCGTGCAGGACTTTTCAAAAATTGCAGAATCTCTGACCAAGCTTATCCGAAAAGCGGAAAAGTATGTATGGATAGCAGAATGTACCACTGCTTTTGAAGAGCAAATTGATTTCGGCTCCAATCTTGAAGATGCCTGACGGGACTGGAGGTACGGTCATATATAGCTACATATCGGGACAAGGACTGGGGTGTGTACTTATGCAGCATGGACATGTGATAGCCTATGCGTCCATACAATTAAAGCCACATGAGAAGAATTATCCGATGCATGACTTGAAGCTGGCAACAGTAATTTTCACCTTAAAGATTTGGAGGTTGTTGGGCGATCAAGTGTTGATTTTCACTTACCATAAGAGTTTAAAGTATATCTTCACTCAAAAAGAACTGAACATGTGGCAAAGGCAGTGGCTAAAGTTGATGGCCGATTACGATATTGATCTACAATATCACCCTGGGAAGGTCAATGTAGTACCAGATGCCTTGCGTAGGAAGCCTGGAGCTTGTATGGTGATGCAGATTACTCAACAAAAAGAATTGCTTTAGGAGATGAGACAGATGGAGCTGATGGTGACACAGAGGACTAATGCTTTCGAATAGTTGTTGACTTTGCAATTTCAGTCAACCTAGTTAAAGAAGATTAAGGAGGCTCAAAGTGGGGACCCCAAGATACAAGAATTCAGAAATCAAGTGGAGGCTGGACTGAGAACGGATATGCAGATCCATAGAGATGGGACACTCCATTTTGGTGACAGAATTTGTGTACCGAAAGGAGATGTCTGACAAGAAGTTTTATCTGAAGCCCATAACTCAACGTATTCCATACATCCAGGAGGGATGAAGATGTACTAAGGCCTGAAGCAGTGATTCTAGTGGCACTGAATGAAGAAAGAGATTGCTCGTTATGTAGCAAAGTGTCTGTTGTATCAGCAAGTGAAGGTAGAACCTCAGATGACGACTGGACTCCTTCAACCTTTACCGATTCCAGAGTGGAAGTAGGAGCACATCACTATGGATTTCATCACTGCACTGCCCCGAAGTCTAAAAGGGAACAATACAGTATGGGTTATAGTCGACCGCCTCACGAAGTCAGCTCACTTCATCCCATTTAAACTGGGGCAGTCAATAGAGTTATTAGCAAAGAAGTATCTGCAAGAGGTGGTTCGACTGCATTGTGTGCCGGTCAGCATCATGTCCAACAGAGGTACTAGATTTCTATCTCACTTTTGGAGAAGTCTCCAAGAGAGCCTGGGGACACGACTAAAGTTTAGCACTGCATATCATTCACAGACTAATGGGCAATCAGAGCGGGCAATCCATATTCTTGAGGACATGTTGAGAGCTTGAATGCTAGATTTCAAGGGGTCATGGGAAGATCATTTGCATTTAGCAGAGTTTACCTACAACAACATCTACCAGTCCAGTATTAAGATGGCACCATTTGAAGCATTGTATAGTAGAAAATGCAAGTCTCCTTTGTGCTGGTACGACATTGGTAAAAAGAGATTGTTGGAACCGTAGGTGATCCAGCAGACAGTGGAAAAGGTTAAAATCATCCGAGAGCGTCTCAAAGCAACTCAAGATAAACAGAAGTGATGGAAGACTTGGATAGAAGACCACTAGAGTTTGAAGTTGGAGATTTTGTATTCTTGAGGATATCTCCAACGAAGGAGTAATCAGATTTGGTAGCCGAGGGAAGCTGACTCCAAGGTTCATTGGTCTTTTTGAGATTCTAGAGAGAGTAGGAGAAGTGGCATACCGTCTAGCATTACCCTCATCTTTGGATGGTGTGCATGAGGTCTTTCATGTATCTCAGTTGAGAAAGTATGTCAGAGATGACAATCATGTTTTGGACCATTCCGAGTTAGAGCTTAGGCCGAACATGACCTACACTGAGAGACCTATGGCTATTCTGGATAGGACCACCAAAGCTTGAAGAACCATTCCACTGGTTCTAGTATCTTGAGGCAGGCGTTCTCCGAGAGAAGCGACATGGGAGCGAGAGGACGCCATTCGTGATCTTTATCCTCATCTTTTTCCTTGATAAGTATTTTTCTACTTTCAGAATTTAATTTTGAGGACGAATTTTTTTTTTGTTAAGTGGGTATGATGTAATATCCATGTTCGCTAATACCGTAGTAAATACTATATGATAATTTTATATTATAGTTATTAAAGTGGCTAACAATTGTTTAATAAAAGAAAGTATAATAAAAAAAGAATGAAATGAAATAAATTGGGACTAGACTCGAACCCATGTAAGATGGCTTATCACTTAAAAAAATAAAATAAAAATAAAAAGTGACATGTTTTTGCTAAAACCAAGTTTTGAACCCAAGCACCCAAGCCCAAGAGCCCAATGACTTTACCAAGGGGGCACACTTATTTGTGGTGTTTACTCTCACACTTTTTTATTTAACCCCCCATTGCAATGACTTCAACTCTCCCACTTTCTCCCACTCTCTCTAACTTCTCCTCCATCTTCTCTCCCACTTGCTTCCACTCTCTACAACTCTCCTAACCTTAAGGCACAAATTTCAGAGTGAGATTATAGGTAGGGATATATATATATATATATATATATATATATATATATATATATATATATATATATATATATTATTCATCCATTTACAAAACTCTAGGACAAGAAAAAAGAAGAGAATACCCTACTCTCTACAACTCCTCTCATATCACCTACTTAAACCTAACTAGAAGAAGAGTGGAGCTTTGTTGGACGTGGAGGGGACTTACTTAGAGTGAAGGAAAGCGTTTCCGGTAAGTAAATCTCAAACTATGAGATTTTATTTTCGTTTAGGCATTTCTTCGAACACCTGTGAATATTCTGTTCTTCCACAAATTTCAGCATAATAAACAAGTTCTAAAATCACAAAAAATTTTGGTAGGATACCCTAGATATGTCCCTTAATTATCACTTTTTAATGAATTTTTAAAATTTTATTTAGAAGAAAAAAAATTTATGCATTAGCCGAGAGCAGCTCTCCAAGAGCAGCAGAGCTGCTCTCGGCCAGGCTGTGGCCGAGGCAGGTTTAGGCCAGGCCAGGCCTGGACCTGGTCAGGCCAGATCATGCCAGGCTAGGCCCAGTCTGGCTGGGCTAGCACAGACCCAGTCTGGGTCTGTGCACAGCACAGACCCGGGTTCGGGTCTGTTTACAGACCCAACTTATATATATAAAAAAAGAAAATAAAAAGGAAAAAGGAAATAATGTAGCATAATCACTATAGCAATCACTGTAGCAGACCCAAACCCAGACTCAGATTCAGACCCAATACTGTAGCAGACCCGTTACTGTAGCTAGCAAACCTGTTATGAATTTTTAATTGATTTTACGCTTAATTAAATTCAGAAAAATCCACAAAAAAAATTGCAGAAAAGTTCTTGAAAAAAATCAGAAACTGAAATATGACTTTATAAAATTATTTTTGCAGTTATATTGCTTAGAATAGCTCAAAATTTAAAATTTCTTACAATTATTATTTAAATTGAATGTAGATTACCGAGTTAATTTACAACTTCTATATTCGGATCTGTGACGATCTTTGGTGAGTGTTTTTAACTATTTCTGCATGAGTATATTTTATCATATTTATAATTTATGCATTTATTTATTTAAACGGCAATTGTTTAATTGTTAATTTAAAATTTCAAGAATGTAAAATAATTAGAAAAAGTTGTAATGTTCATGAAATAATTTTAGTGTCATGTTTTTGCTCTATATGGTTTATTTATTTCCTACGTGTAACCATTTTATATGTTGTTGATGAATAGCTACAAATTTTGATAATAATATTGTAGAATTATTAAATGGTTGCTTTTTGGAGAAAATGGATTAAAAATAATTATTAATAAAAAAGCCAGAAAATTAGATAAATCATCTTGAATATTATTTGGATTAACTTATGATATTTGAATAGTTATGCATGTATATTATATGAAATAAAAGAAAATTGTGTTACCAAAATTACTGAAAAATATTATTGCCATGTATACTTTGATATACACACTGATATTGATTGACTCTAGTTATTTAGGTAACACTGACATATAAAAACTTTCACTGGGTGAGAAAATTGATAGAGGAGACGGAATCGATATTTTTGGGTGGATGTAGGATATAGGTTGTACAACCGAAATGAGGGTTCCGCTCAGGGTTCCCGAGGATGACTGGTATCCATCTGATATTACTATTGTTACTGTTACTGTTACTGAGTACCTAGCGGTACGGGCCTGGTTCAGCGCCAGACATCTGGGGCCATGGTCCTAGGTATGTACGAGACCCACCTAAAGCACATAACCCGTCTCTATCTATCAATTTCAAATAACAACATTCAATAATATACTTCTGATGATAAATTACAGTATATAAAATATAGTAGGCCTATAAATGTTAAACTATTAACATATATCACACTCATGAATAATTATCTAATATTTTCTGATGTAATGCATGTTATGATATTAGTAATGTCTTGAGTTCTATATATGTACATGTTATTGCATCCTTCCCCTTTTTTGACCACTCACTAGGTTGCTTATTGATGGCCCAAGTTTGCTTGCTCAGATCCAGGTTCAGAAGCATCTCAGGACTAAGAGTACTTCGAGCACGTGGCAGAACTTCTGGGCTAGTGTTACATCTATTTTCAGTTGTGAGGATCTTATGTTTTATATACTTTGTTTTCCTTAATGTAATAATGCAGACTTTTGTAACATTTTGTACTTGTGTAGTAAAGCTGGAATATGTTATAACTTTAATATATTAAACTTTCTAGTATTAAGGCTTAGCGTATTAATAATAATACGTCATCGACTCTCATCGCGTACCCACAATAGTGTATTTTTGTTAGCGGGGCGTGACACTTTCTCCCTTGATTCCTCTTCCTACTCCACTTTCGTTTTCCTTCGGTGATGGCCGACCATGTTACTGATGGCAAGGTGGACGTGCAGCAGCCACGGGGAGGAGGAAACCATGGTGAGGGAGTTATTCTAATTTTTCAGATTTTGATCTCCTTGATTTGAACTTGCATCTATATAAATCATGTATAATTATTGTTAATTGCTCTTAAAATTGGTTAATAGGAACCTCTTCTCCTAGCTCAATTTTGTGAAATTATTAACATGGGTTTTGATCTACTCTAGAACTTAGAATCTTGGGGTGTATGTTACAAGTGTAAATTGTGCATAATTGTGTGATTTGTATGGTTGTGGAGAAGGTGTCAAGGGTTGATAGGATACTATTTAACATGTGCAAAGGTACCGAGCTAGCAAGCTAGATGTTGATGTTTTTGTGTATAAATTATTTCTTTGTGTGAGAAAATAATAATATGTTTCTGTGCCATCTTTAAGTGTAACTCAGCAATAGTTGTAAGTTATGGAATAACTAACGTGAGTTGGCTTTATGCCTGTTGGAACAGATTTCAGTACAATTTGGTGTCCTCATTTTGGGAAGTCTCCCACTTTTAGGGTAAGGGACGGTGTAATGAAACTAAGAGCCCTCTCATTATTCTCTGCAGTTAGATATTAGGGTGGTACACTATATTAATTTATGGTTACTTCATAAACACAAAATTGTTAACTTACATACTTATAATTCTTCAGTTTATGGAACCTTGTCATTTTGGGCATTGTTATGAACTAGATAGTATGACTCTTGGATTATGAATGACTATTTTGCAGATTTCAGCCTCTCCTAAAATGTTTAAAATTATTTAACGGGCAAAAACTTATTGAAAAAATTAATATGTATCTTACACAAATTCTCCCATTTAGATTGGTATCCTTAGAACAAATTAATTATCCTTATGACCCGTGTACTCTTTATGTTGAAATAACAGGAAGTTGAGAAGTGGCATCGAAAATTCATGTGCACATGATGAATGGATAGGCCATAGAGAAACCTTGCAGTACCCTGTCCTACAACTTGATCATTCTTAAGATTTCTTGGTTGATCATAATGAATTCCGCTGGGAAAAGGAATAATTACCTATCTAACAATGATGCCTTACCTTAGATCTTAATGGATTTCAATCACCCAACATAACCCCTTTACAATTATGACAAGCGAACTTTTGAATTTAAGAAATTTATTATAGGCATGGTCGTTGCTCAGTGCACTTTGGAAATGGTATTTAGTTGTGATTCTTAATCATAGTCGAGGATTAGCCTCTTATTGTATGCCCTATTATGAGTTCACATAGGACTTTAAATTAGGATCATGTGATTATCAGACATGACAATAGTTGCTCTTTCGATGCTTGCCAAACCTTATTTCAACTCTCGTAGAGTATGATACATAATAGGATGTGTATCCCTTCCTTTCCTTTTTGTATTTTCACGGAAGCTCTAGGGACCCGCCTCTAATCATAACTAACTCAGATATGCCTTTACACGGGATGTAAGATATGTTATCTCTTATATAGAAATACTAAGAAAACCCACTCAGGAGTTATTGGCAGTGGTTACCGATAAACACCTTACTATTCGTAAATTTCCATGGGAATATAGAGAGCTAAATATTAGAATTTTGAACATTGCTATCTGGTACCCTAGTTGTGGGGAATTTCTGTGTTAGTATGCCCATACCCTTATAAGAATATATGATTACTCTAGGGCACACACAAGTGTGCATTTTTGATGTATAAATATAGTAAGAGTCGGTAATGAGCCCTAATAATCGGATTACCAAAATCAAATATGATTGGAGGCTAATTATCAACCATTGAGAATCCGACCCTAGTTTAGGGTAGAGCTTTGGGTACAACTGAGCTTATATATGGTTAACATATACTTTTAAGAGTTAATACTTAATCGAATATCTGTAATTGGATGATGGACCGGTTATATCCAAAATCTATTATTTTAATATAGAATGGAGGGTCGTCGACCTTCAGTAAACTTAATGAATTGATGTTGGACTCATAAGACAATTGGTTAACTGTTAATTATTAACTATTAGGTAATTAGAGACTTAAGATGGTATTTATGCTAATAGTTAATGAATGCATCGCCTATTGAAGTCTAAGTAATGAAAGAAAATAAAAATCATAGCATTTTTCCGTTAACCAAATGGTAATGAGCTAGTACCATGTAGCGACTAATAAATACATTAAGAACTTTCAAGCTTAACTCTCTAATGTCCTTGAAATTGATAACTTAAAGCATTCGATGAATTGAGCAATCAGATATATCTAGAACCTAACCCGAAATTGTGAATTAAAACTAAATCTTAATAATAGGCATCAATAATCAAATGGTAACCTGTTACTATATGTGATATTAGACATTTCAGTCGGTCATCGATAAGTGTGCACCAGTGAGTGAACTAGAACTCATAACTCCTTTAAGCATGGATAGTAAGTAGAATTAGGCTTGATCATTGGTATAACTAATTGACTTTTATAACATAACAGACTTACAAGGTTCAAAAGAACTGGTTGGTTCTTGATAAGATGAGACCAGTTGTGGAACTTGAAGATTGCTTGTGACTGTGTATTGAACTTAAATTATAAAGTAATAAACTCTGACTGTATGTAACAATTTTGATGAAAGAAAATAGGAATGTTATTTAAGTGTAAACAATTATTGGACGAAACGTTAAACGACTGTTATTGTTAATATTTTGTGTGTATCATGTATACGAATGTGACTTAAGTATCTATATTACTTGAGTGTGACTCATTGGTATATATGAATACACACACACACACACACACACACCCCTCTATTTGAGTACGCAGTTACTGATAATACGAATGTGAACTCGATCTAGGTAAGTAGATCACTATACTGTCGACTTCTAACTCATATACGAATGTACAACCAGTGAACCATATGCATCTCCTTGATAATGGAATTACTAAACAGGAAGATGAACTATAATATTTAATTGATAGTCATATCATTGATGCATTGGTCGTTATTTGCGTATATGTGTAAATCTATGTCTGCTGCATTCATACACATTGGAGGAAGGGGCCAGCGGGAGCTGGTGGGAGGGGGAAGAGGTGTTATGGTTATCTTATATGTCTATATTTATATATGAAGGAAGGGACCGGGCAGGAGCCGCTAGCAGGGAAAGATGGTGTTATTGCATTATGTACACACACACACACACACATATATATTGAAGGGCCCGGTGGGAGCCTGTAGGCGGGGGAAGATGGTGTTATTGTTATTATATATCTAAATATACGAAGGAAGGGGCCGGGTGGGAGCCGGTACGAGGGGGAAGACAGAGAATCTCCATACTTCTATTGTAATTGTACGTGCATATAAATAGTATATAAGGTGTATCTCATTAATAATTGCATGCAAACGTGGTGAAGGAAGATGTGATATTGTAATATGTGAAGTGTGATTGATTATATGATATACCAGTATATTTTGTGATGCATGTGTATTCTGGGTGCATAAACTATGTTTATAACTTACCTATTATGACTGGTGTATCACCGTGTGTGGAATACTAGATACATGAATAATACATGTTGTGTATATATAAGATGATTTGGTAATAAGTTAAATAACTAAACAAATTTGTTCGATAAGATCCTATTATAAGTAGTATAAAAACTTAAGAAATGTTGGGAATCCATGACCGATAAAATCAAACCGTTTCGGAAGATTATGGAATAATTGTCCCGGTTGTTTTATCACTAGATGTTGTCGATTTTCTGCCTCCCTTGTTTATTCAGATTTGTCCTATTACTTAAAAAATCATACTCATTATCGATTATCTTCATTATTCCTTGATTTCTTTCTAACTCTACTCACTGAGTTATCGATCTCATTCCCTCCTAGTTTAATGTTTTTCAGGTCGAGGCGAGGAGGAGGCCTAGATCATCTATAGGGTTGCATTGAAAATTTCTTTTATGACAATAAGTGTTGATAATGTGTTTTGGCTTTATTATATCAAAACTCTTGTTGTATTTGTTCATATCTTTATAGAGGCATACTTATGTCATGTACTATATTTGAGTAATGGATTTGTATCGAGATAGGTTAGATTTTAATGACTATGGTTATCTTGAACTAGTGTTATAGTTAGATCTGTGCTATATTGTGGTTGTCAAGCGGGGTACTCTCGAGTATATATAATTATTATATTGTCATTCTTTTTATATAGGCGATGTCAAGCCAAAATATCATTATGATTGCGTGGATGATTTCTGAGTTCTGTATATGTTTGGATTAAAAATAAGTAGGCTGATGTTAGTCGAAAGTATTGTGATTATATTGTATATCAGGTCAGATCAGTATATACAAAGGAGGTGCTGCCAAAATTTTAAGGATTTATGATTGATTATGCTAATCTGTCGGCTTAAAGGAATGATTATGTTAATTGAGGATATTAGAAATCTGGGATCGTTACAAAGACAGTTCTGTTAAGGTTCCAGCAAAGACAGCTCTTGTAGTGAAGCATGTTCTTGAGGTTGCTACCACACAAGAAGATGTTACCACTCCAACTCCTGAAGCTCTATTATGGCCTCAAAAATGAGGCAGCTTCTAACCCAACTTGCACATGTACTCTTGGAAGGGGCAAGTGCACCTTCTATGGCCTTTAAGAGCACCTCTGACACCATTGTAGAGACTGAATCAGGAGTGCTCTTTTGACGCCAATACCGGCTATTGACATCCTTGAAGAACTAACCTTCTAGATGGTCAAGCAGTTCTTCACCATGATGAAGTATTGCAGTGAATTGGTACTCACTAGGTGAAGTTCCTTTGAGTTCACGCGATCGCTTCTCGAGAATCAAATTGAGAATATTTGACAGACTGGGAGTTCTGATCTAGCAAAAGCATACCAGGTACTAGTAGAGCAGTTGGGATGTATTCGAAGGATCTGAGGAACCTGGAGAGTGTCAATCCTGTCAATGATGCCCAGCGGGTGTTGAGCATTCTTCATGCTACCCAAGAACGCCATCAGAAATAGGTTAAGAAAAAAAATAGCTGAACAAGCTCGTCATCTAAATGACTCTAAAGCCAGCTATCAAAACTTGACCGATGATCTTCAGAGATCTGAGATCATCACCAAAAGTATGGAGAGTGTCATAGCAAGTTCTTGAGTTGCGATTGCTAAGGTGCAAGCCTTAATCCAAGACAACGAGCAGAAACTTGCAATCGAGAAGAAGGTGGAGGAGTTTGAGGCCGCCAAGAGTTGAATGCAGCAGGAGCTCAATGTCTACACCATCAAGTTGGAATCTCTTCAGGCACAACTTGCTGCGAAGAAACTTCTATCAGATGAGGAGTTGTGTGTCCAAACCTTGGCTAAGGTTGAAGAGGCACGTCAAAGAAATATTCAATACCTCAAGGACCAAATAAAGTCTCTCGCTGAGCGAGATTAACTTTTTGTCTCCACTTCTTTTGTAATACTCCATCTTCTTGAATAAGAGAGTGTTTGTATTACTTTTACCATTTTGATAATAAAAGTGATTATTTTTCCTTTATCTCGCTTTGTTTATTCTTTGTGTTTTAAAATCAGACGGACTAGTGATTGCAAGATGTAATAGTTAACTTACCATTTATTAGATAACTCCATTACAAGAGTTTAAAATCAAGGAAAAATTACTTGTCAGAGGTGTGATATTAATATGACAGGAATTTGCTCTGCGTGCTAGAGGAATGATATTAACTTAGCACTGAAGAAGTGTAATATTAACCAAAGATTCTTTTCCCACTGGGGAATTTGAAATTACTACTGTTAGAGGTGTAATGTTAACTTAACAGTGATATGTGCCAGAGGTGTAATATTAATTTAGCATTGAGAAGTGTAGTATTAACCATAGGACCCGTTTTCGCTTGGAAAATCGAGAAAGTTCACTGTCACAGGTATAATGTTAACTTGATAGTGAGATGAGTGCTAGAGATGTGATATTAAAACTTGGAATTGCAAATCTCGATTTTTTAAGAAAATCACGAAAACATCTGCCATAGCTGTGATATTAACTTAGCAGGTATGTATTTTGCAGCTTAGACAAATTTGGTCAGAGGTGTGATATTAACTTGACCGGAATTGGTTTTACGATTTGAGCAATGTTAAGTCAGAGGTGTGGTGTTAACTTGACCAGAATGTTTGATTTTGTGATTTGAGCAACATTAGATGGACTTGTCATTCTATTGAAGAGAATTGACAAGTAGGAGTTATACCTGCTGGATATATTAAAGTTTTATTCTCAGAGGTATAATGTTAACTTGATGGGATACATTTGTAATCATTTTGCTAGGGAAATAAATATAATTTGTGATTCTATCATTCCATGAAAGGGAATTGGTAAGAGATTCTGGTGGGAATAGGTGAGATCAGGTCCCTTAAGATTTTTAGCAAATCCTCAGTTATCAATGAATTTGGTATGCTTTTACCAACTACTGTTTGAGTTGGGCTAGCCATGCTATTCCCCTTAGCATGATGAGTTGTCAAGGATTTTTCGTTAGACTTAAAATTCAACACTTTCCTCTATCCTTAGCCATTGGAGGCATTTGATTGTTGCGTTACTATAAGTAACACGATGTACCCTCTGGGTTTTCGCTCCGCAGAATCTCGCTGGGGTTACGGAAGTGAATATAAACTTCACGGAGATTCAGTCTAGAGATTAACATTCCCCGTGAAATTCTCTCTGATCCTCATTAGGTCACAACACTTTGATATTTATATGGAAACACTAAAAAGGTTCTGCAAAGATGCGTCATGAACCTTCTTCAATGAGTTCGGCTTGATAAGCCATCAGATAAACTTATTCAATCCACCATCTGACTATTTGGATACCTTGTCATTATGTCGAGCTTCGATCGTGTGAAAGAAGATATACCACCATTACATATGAAAAAGTCAGATATATAAGCCATCTTTCTGGATCAAAAGGAATGATGAGGAAGAAGGGTACCTAAAACTGTTGCTTAGGCATGCTTGACTTCAAAATATGAACTATTTTTCTAAATTGAAGATGGGTGCTGGTCTATATACTAGAGAAGAGTGACAAGGCTAAAACCTATCATTTTGCTTTGTCTTTTCTTCAATATTTCATCATGTATCATAATTATTACCAATGTTGGATCGGCTCAGCATTGATCGACCATGATGTGATCTGTTGAATGAGAAAGCTTTTTAGCGCTCTTCCAAGCATCTTGGATCTCAAACCCTAATCTATCTGGTTGATCAGGGTGAAGCTTCGATCAGAGGTGTAGTGTTAACTTGATCGTGAGAAGAGTGACAAAGCTAGTCATTTCTTCAATATTGACATCATGCATCATAATTCAGCAATGTTTAGTCGGCTCGGCATTGACCGACCGTGATGTGATCCATTGAATTAGGAAGCTTTTCTTCGGCGCTCTCCCAAGCATCTTGGATCTCAAACCCTAATCCATCTGATTGATCAGGGTGAAGTTTTGATCAGAGGTGTAGTATTAACTTAATCGTGAGAAGAGTGACAAGGCCAAACTGAAACACAGGCATAGTACTTATTCAAGAATTTCTCATTGATTGGCATCATGAGCGTGTCACCATTTTGATTTGTAAGGCGGCAAGCTCCTTTGAGTAGACTATCTTTGCTACATAAGGTCCTTCCCACTTAGGTTGAAATTTGCCTTTGGTCTTGTGTGTCATGACCATTGGTAATCTAACAGCTAAAACAAGATTGCTAAGGCTTTTGCGATTTGAGCTTGGTAAAGCTTAATCTATTGTTGAGCTTGGAGTTATTTATCATCCAAATCTTCTAACTCTTGGAGGCGTGATCGATATATGTCCTCGTTTGTCATCTCTATTGCTAGGGCAATACATAAAGATGAAATCTAAATCTCCAATGATAGTACGGCTTCACATCCATACACTAAGGAAAATGGTGTAGCCTTTCTTAGGGTTCTCACTGTTGTGCCGTATGCCCAGAGGTATTCACCTAGCTTCTCGTCCCAGTCACGTTGACTTTTTGAGACAAACTTCTTAAGAAGTTTGCCGATGGTCTTGTTGAATGCTTCTACAAGGCTATTTGCAGCTGGATAGTATGCCATTAAAGACACACTCTGGATTCTAAATTTATTATAGAATCTCTGAAATACTTGACTGACGAACTGGGGTCCATTATCGTGGATGATTCATCGTGGCATGCCAAAGCGATATAAGACATGATGCTTGATGAACCTGACCACGTCGGATGTCTTTTCCTTCAGGGGATAGCTTTTGCCCATTTTGAAAAGTAATCAGTTATTGCTAGAATAAACCGATGTCCTTTGGATGTTAAAGGGTGATGGATCTGATGACGTCTATTCCCCATATCTCAAATGGCCATGAAGAAGATGTTGGGTGAAAATGTCCTGGTGCTTGGTGGATGAAGTCACCGTGGATCTGATAGGCATGACATCGATTAGCATAGGTGACGGCATCAGAAATCATCTTTGACCAGTAGTAGCCAAGCCTTAGGAGTCGATCTCTAAGTTTGGGTCCGGGTTGGTGATCTCCGCACATGCCATCGTGAGTTTTCATGAGGGCTTCCTGTGCCTCTTTGAGCAAAAAGCAATGAAGCAGGATCCCATCATACAATCTGCGATATAATGTTCATATGATCGCATTGTAGTAGAATCGAGGTGCTTTCTTTCTGATGGCAGTTGCCTCCTCGGAATCATTGAGTAATATGCCATATAAGACACAGTCGATAAATGGGAATCACCAATCCCTAACTTTTGGACCTATTTAGGTTTCAAGAACTTCTTTGACTTGAAGGCTTCACTCTGGAGTCTGATTATCTTCAAGAGCGAACTTTGGACAGTACAAGTCATAACTGTAGACGAGTACTTTCTCTGTTATTCTGGCAGGAAGAGCCAATGGAGCTGCGAGGGACGCCAATGCATCTACATGTACATTTTGTTGGTTAGGTACTTGGTCAATATAGAAACTTTTGAACTTCTCAACCATGTTGATGCATTGTGGTAAGGCCCAAGTTTTCGTGTCAGACTTCACACTCTCCATGAACTTAGTTGATGATGAGTTTTGAATCACCGCATGTTTTGAGATGCTTGACGCTAGTCTCTTCTACAAGTTGCATTCCAGTTAATAGAGCATTGTATTCTGCTACAAAGTTGGAACACGGCTCCACTAACGAGAATGCACAAGGAAACATGTAGTTTTGTGGAGGTACAAGTAATACTCGCACTTTTGCTATGATGTTTCCTCTAGGGCCCATTCTTGATGCGCCATCAAGGAATAGTTGTCAAACTTGTTCTTCTAAGATGTCTGGATTACAAAAACTTCAGCATTCTCAAATGGGAAATCATCGTAAAGTTTGGTTGTTCTTGGATCTGGATATTTAGCTAAGAAATCTGCCACAACTTGACCTTTTGCAGCTTTATGTGGGCAGGAACTGCATCTTATATTGTGAGAGCAATATAGCCCACTTCGCCAATCGATCATTTAACAAAGATGGCTTTGTCATAAGCAATCTAAGGGATAAATTTTTGAGATGGTGTGAATAGTCTGGCCCACAAGATTGTGTCGCATATTCTGGACGGCGAAAACCAAAGTTTGACACTCTTTTTCGACTAGATTGTAGCGATGCTCGGCTCCAATCATGATTAGGCTTAGGTAGTATATTGCTTGCTCATGTTCCTAATCATTATTCTTGGCTAGTAAAGCGCTCAAGGAATGATCCATAGCTCTAACATATATTAGGAATGATTTTTCTGATACTAGAGCTGCCATGACAGGTGGATGTGTGAGGTATCTCTTGATTTCCTTGAACATTTCTTGGCAAGCACTGTCCCATACAAACGAGACTCCCTTCTTCATCATCTTAGTGAAGGGTTGGCAATGTCCTGAAAGATTTGATATTAATCTTCGGATGTAGGCCAGACGTCCCTGCAATCCTATAAGTTCTTTGAGATTTCTTGGAGGCTGTATTTCCTTAATGGCACAGACTTTCTTAGGGTCAAAATGGATTCCTTTAGATGTTACAACAAACCCAAGGAACTTGCCACTAGCCACCCCCGGGAAAGACTTGTTTGGATTCATCTTTAGTTGATGCACCTGCATGATGTCGAATACTCTCTTCATATCTGCTATGTGATCACCTTTGTCGAGGCTCTTCACTGCAATATCATCTATGTAGAACTCTATGATCTTGCGTATATGCTCGTGGAAGATCATATTCAGATGTGTTGGCATGTTGCACCTGCATTCTTCAAGCCAAAGGGCATCACTGTATAGTAGTACACTCTCAGTGGTGTTCTGAAAGATGTATACTTCTCATCTTCTTGATACATCTTGATTTGATTATATCCGAAGAAGTCATCCATGAAGGATATCCTCTTAAAACTACACGTATTGTCAATCATGACATCCGTGATCGGGAGAAGAAACTCGTCTTTAGGACAAGCAGCGTTCAGATCGCAGAAGTCTATACAAATCTGGATCTTCCCGTTCTTTTCATGGACAAGAACAATGTTGGCAACCCAATCAGGATGTTGCTCCTCCCTGATGAAATCAGAGTCTATGAGCTTCCTGACTTCTGATTCGATTGCTTTCAAAATCTTTGGACGGAATCACCATTGTTGTTGCTTCGCTGATTTCATGTCCGGATTGATGTTGAGGCGATGCATGGCCACCTATGGATCGAGACCAGGCATGTCCTCATAGTTCCAAGCAAAGACGTCTATATACTTTCGTATAAGATGTATTAAGTCTTCTTTCTTGGAAGTGTAAGTTCACCTAGAGGGGGGGTGAATAGGTGATGGCTAACCTAATGGTCACTTAATGACAAATAATGCGGAATTAAAAACTATTATGACCTAAACTAAACTCTTACACTAAACACCACGTATAACACAAGAGTGTTGCCGAATTCCCCGTAAAGGGTGATTAGTATCTAACTTTGCATAATTTATACCACATCTTCACATTTATTTCATATTAAATTCTGCTAATAATCCCTTACTTGCTTCATTCTAGGTCCATGGTGTGCAATGGAGAAGAAGACCCTAAATCACCATTTAATGGTGATTAAAAGCCTATTAAAGATAGCCATTGACCTAGAGAGGTGATTCTGTACAAACCAGGGGCTGAAAAGACAAAACCGTGCACCAGAACAAACAGGGGACAGAAAGGACCGCGCGCGGCTCGAAGCGCCGCCGCGCGCGGCCATTGAATGGCCGCGGAAACGCGGCCTGGGCCGCGTTTCCGCGGCCATACGGCCGCGGCACGCGCGCCGCTTCGGGCCAGGGTTTGTCCCCTGGCCGCCTGTTCCCTTGGCGCCTATAAATACCCCCCTGGGGTTCCTGCGTTGAAGATATACAGATTTTAGGGTAGTTTTGATTTTCATGTTGTAGTTTAGTTTAGGTTAGGTTAGTTCTTCTTCTTCCCCATTGTATTTTCCATTTTGTTTTAGATCTTGTATTAGAGAAAGAGAGTGGTTCATGCTTGGAATGCAAGAGTGCTTGTAATAGAAGGTGACAATCTATGAAAGGTGCTCTCTTTACCTCTCTATGTTTCTTCTCTCTAATCTCTTTTACATGTTTAGCTAAACTTTTCTCTCATGACAACTAACTACTAACCACCAACTAGTTTAACTTCTTTTATGATAATACACATGAATCTAATAGCCTCATTTTGGCCTTGCTCTTGCAAGAGCCATTGATGGCTCATGATGATGGATCTAACACTCTAACTTCCTAACCACTAACAAGCTAACATTACTTTACTCCATGCTTACTTTTCTATAGTATTGATGGTTTAAGTGTAGCTTGCACTTGTTTGATGAGTTGGGTTGTGATGAGTTACATATGGGTCATGCTTCGAATAGCTCTTGAACCAAGGACTAGTGATGGCCGATGATACATGTGAGGCAACTATCACTAAGAGGTTAGCGTGTTGGTGGAGTCATTAGTAGTTAGTAGCCGTGAGTTTTCTTTCTCTTTCACTTGTTTTAGAAATATACCAAAACCACAAATACATTCTTTTCAATGTTTCCCACTTCTTCGTATTTCACCGTATCTCTCTTTTCATTCTTTGTTTTCTTTTCTTTTGATTCTTTAAAACTTTGAAGAACTTTTAACATACACGTGAATCAACCGATAAAGCTTCTATCGCCTCCCGTCCTTGTGGATTCGACTCGTTTTAGCCTCTATGCTATAACGGAAGTATCGAGGAAGCCAAAGCACACACACTTTAAATCTTGATTTCAAAACATATACTTTTTGTGCACGGTTTTCCCCCGATCAAATTTTGGCGCCGTTGCCGGGGATGGGAACGGTTTGATTTCACAAGTTTTCTAACTTTTCTTCTTTCTTTTTTTGGTGTGCAGGTTAAAGTTTTAGCATTGCAGAACCCACACTTGCTCAAGTGTGGTCGGGTAATTCTTGTATATTTTTATATTCTGCTGCTAATTTTTGTTTATATTACCTGTACACTATAAATAATTTTAAAACTAAAATACAGAAATTGGATGCTTTAAAACGGTTTAGACATTTGCATCTAGGCACGTGTCAATTTTTATTCCAATATACTGTATTTTATTCTTATGTTGTTGTGATCTTGTAGGAGGTGTATATATGGCATTGCATATAGTATAGGACAAACACTTCAGTGATTTACTCACTTTTTTTGTGTTCATGCTTATCTATATTGCATACTTGCACAAATTTAACTTAAGGGCAAAACCCAAGACAACATAAGGTGGGGAAGTTATTACCCTCCCTTAGCCCAAAAATCACCTCCCCACTCACACAACCCAAGCCTTAATAAAATTTGCTAGACGTTGGCCCCTAGGGACATCTCGGACTCATTTAGGAGATTGACCTAAGGGGAAAGTTGTCAGAATTTGACTCTTGCTAAATCGGTGTCTAAGGTTGGGGATTGAGAGGCAAAACCTCGAAGAATGGTGGTTTGGCATAATTAGGCCCGTTGCCCCGGCACGGATACCTCCCACTGATCTTGCCCCTACCTGGCCGATTAACTCGTGGTCAGCTTCCGACAATGTACCCCCCGTGGACAGTCTAACCAGTTAGGAGTCGTCTAGGTCTAAGTCAACCCTAGCATAGGCTTGTTTTCTTTTTCTTTTTCTTTTTCTTTGTTTGTTTGTTTGTTGTTTTTGTATACTGTGAAATAGATTTTAACAACAATAATTCTTTCAATCATAATATGAATCCATATTTCACTCTGACCTCATTTGACTCGGATAACTCTGACCCGGCAATGTACAACATGAGCCAACCATATATGCCGGGTTGCGATTATCCGAATCAATATGACCCATATCCCCAACCATATGACACTAATTTTCAAAATAATTTCAACTCTTCACTGAGTTCATGGGGATTCACCTACCCCGAGTCAAATTTTCAACCATCTTGTCCACAATTTCCACAATATTCATTCCCCAATTTTGATTCATATACTCCTTTTCCTGAACCACCAATTGAAGAAAAATCATCATTGGAAAGGAGTATGGAAGAGTCCCTACAACAAATGCAAAATTTGCTCAATTCACAATCCTTTCCATATCAAACTCCACATACTCCTTTTCTAGAGCATCCAAATGAAGAAGAATCTGAACTAGAAAAGCGTTTGGAAGTCTGTTGTGAAAGAATGCAAAACATGTTGGACTCATCCTTTCCACCAAATTTTCAAGAGTCATACTCATCTTTTCTAGTCTCACCAATTCAAAATGAACAAACTTCAATACTGGACTTGAGTATGGAACCCTTGCGTGAGTCTGAGCAGCACCCGCAAAATCCGATGGACTCAAAATTTCACCACAATTTTCAAAATCAACTTCCATACTCATATTTTCAAGAACCAATTACAAAGAGTATGGAAGACATGATTCCGAATCCAAATTCTGTTACACGGCCTATCAGTAGGTTAGATTCACTTTTGAGCGAATTGATCAATGAAAGCGAGGAAAGCTTTTCTTGTCAACCTTTGACCGATTCTTATATCCCTAACTCTACTGATTGGACCCATGAATCATGTCATTTTGGAAATCCAGCTTCAATTTCAGAACACACATTTGAACTTGCCAAATCTCCAAGTTATGAAAGTCGCCTAGACATTTTGGCAAGTTATCCCTGCCCTGAAATTGAACCTAAAAGTGATCCCGAACCTCATATTAGTAATTCCCTTTCACTTTTGGTTCAATAATGATTCCGGTATCTTTACCAGATTTTTTCTCTATTCGGAGTCAACATTGAATCCTGTACCAATTCACCATGAAATGGAATCACCCATCTCTCATGATCACACTTCATTATTGGGGAAAGTGTGTGAATATCAATTCTTTGGTTTGGACCCTATTTTTGAACCAATTTCGACTCTCATTGTTGACTCTCGACTTAATCTGAGTCAACTTCTCGAGTAGGTATCGGTTTTTGTTCATGTTCCATTTGAGTCCAAATCACTCATCTCTCAAAATCACACTTCATTGTTGGACAAGACAGTTGAAGAAAATGACTCAGTAATTATTTTTAAAAATTGGCCATTAGATGGGGATAAATTTTTTAATAAGACCATTCAATCAATCATCTTTTTATTGGGTCATATTAAAAAGGTCCTTGGTGGGTTTCTGGATGATCCACGATATCTTGATTGGGTCAAAACGCTTGGCCCAATCTGACCACCACCAGAGCCACCCCTTGAGGTAATCTTCCTTCCCTCTCCATTTGTTTCATGTATTTACACATTCACGATGCATTGAGGACCATGCATGAGATAAGTGGGGGAGGGTTTACTAACGTAGTTAGTTTTACATTTTCTTTCTTTTACACTTCTTTTAAAAAAATTTTAAATAAAAAAAAACTCTTTTCTTTTCTTTTTACAAAACTTTTTGAAACAAGAGAAATAATTTTGATCCATTTTTAAGAAAATTAAGATTATCTTAGGAATTAGGAAGACCTAAAATTATGAAATTTTAAACCGAGTCAAAATAATAGATCTTGTTTAAATTTTAGGATAAGAAAGTAAAATTGAAATGATAATTTGATCTTGAATTTTTTGCCTTAGATTTATGCACTCCACACTTACACAATTTTGGGATTGAAACAAAGACTGAAATGCCATAAAATATATATATATATAAAAAATAAAAAAATAAAATAAAATAAAATTTTGATAATAAAAATCACTTATCGAAGTTGGAAGTGTAAGTTCACCAAGAGGGGGGGTGAATAGGTGATGGCTAACCTAATGGTCACTTAATGACAAATAATGCGGAATTAAAAACTATTATGACCTAAACTAAACTCTTACACTAAACACCACGTATAACACAAGAGTGTTGCCGAATTCCCCGTGAAGGGTGATTAGTATCTAACTTTGCATAATTTATACCACATCTTCACATTTATTTCATATTAAATTCTGCTAATAATCCCTTACTTGCTTCATTCTAGGTCCATGGTGTGCAATGGAGAAGAAGACCCTAAATCACCATTTAATGGTGATTAAAAGCCTATTAAAGATAGCCATTGACCTAGAGAGGTGATTCTGTACAAACCAGGGGCTGAAAAGACAAAACCGGGCACCAGAACAAACAGGGGACAGAAAGGACCGCGCGCGGCTCGAAGCGCCGCGCGCGCGGCCATTGAATGGCCGCGGAAACGCGGCCTGGGCAGCGTTTCCGCGGCCATACGGCCGCGGCACGCGCGCCGCTTCGGGCCAGGTTTTGTCCCCTGGCCCCCTGTTCCCTTGGCGCCTATAAATACCCCCCTGGGTTCCTGCGTTGAAGATATACAGATTTTAGGATAGTTTTGATTTTCATGTTGTAGTTTAGTTTAGGTTAGGTTAGTTCTTCTTCCCCCCCATTGTATTTTCCATTTTGTTTTAGATCTTGTATTAGGGGAAGAGAGTGGTTCATGCTTGGAATGCAAGAGTGCTTGTAATAGAAGGTGACAATCTATGAAAGGTGCTCTCTTTACCTCTCTATGTTTTCTTCTCTCTAATCTCTTTTACATATTTAGCTAAACTTTTCTCTCATGGCAACTAACTACTAACCACCAACTAGTTTAACTTCTTTTATGATAATCCACATGAATCTAATAGCCTCATTTTGGCCTTGCTCTTGCAAGAGCCATTGATGGCTCATGATGATGGATCTAACACTCTAACTTCCTAGCCACTAACAAGCTAACATTACTTTACTCCATGCTTACTTTTCTATAGTATTGATGGTTTAAGTGTAGCTTGCACTTGTTTGATGAGTTGGGTTGTGATGAGTTACATATGGGTCATGCTTCGAATAGCTCTTGAACCAAGGACTAGTGATGGCCGATGATACATGTGAGGCAACTATCACTAAGAGGTTAGCGTGTTGGTGGAGTCATTAGTAGTTAGTAGCCGTGAGTTTTCTTTCTCTTTCACTTGTTTTAGAAATATACCAAAAACCACAAATACATTCTTTTCAATGTTTCCCACTTCTTCGTATTTCACCGTATCTCTCTTTTCATTCTTTGTTTTCTTTTCTTTTGATTATTTAAAACTTTGAAGAACTTTTAACATACACGTGAATCAACCGGTAAAGCTTCTATCGCCTCCCGTCCTTGTGGATTCGACTCGTTTTAGCCTCTATGCTATAACGAAAGTATCGAGGAAGCCAAAGCACACACACTTTAAATCTTCATTTCAAAACATACACTTTTTGTGCACGGTTTTCCCCGATCAAAGGGCTCTGGACAAACTCCTCTAGATTCCCCTAGATAAGGGTTGAGGTGCCGCGTTGGCTCTCTTGGTTAAATACAAGTGTTAGCAAACAACCCAAGCATGTATATCAATTAAGCACACAAGGTATATCTAGCATATAAAGATGAGCACAATTTAAGCATGCAAGATATAAACAAGAGATAGAGAGAGAGAGTGAGCAATCGCAAACACAAGGGATTTGTTTCGAGGTTCGAGCACACTTGCTCTACATCCCCGCCTTCGACACACGAAGGATTTCCACTATGCTTGATCCCAATGGATCACTCCTCGGTGCCGCAACACCTACAAACCCTTGGACTCTCTAGTCCCGTACACACGCAAGCCCACCGGCTCGCCGAGGCCGCACCTCAAACCAAGAGTTCACACACGAACTCTAAACCACCGCGAACACACTTGTCCGCCTCCTCAAAGAACAAAGAAAAGATCTTTGGTGATCACAACACTTTGATCACCTAAAACAATCTCACTACAACACTCCTATAAGATGAATAGCAATGGATAGCTCAAGTGTTTGTGTGAGAAAACAAGGATTGGGATGGTGGAGGAAAACTCAAAGAAATCACTTTTACACTCTTAATAAAAACTTTCCTTTTAATTGGAAGTATTGGCTCTAAATTTTGTGGAGAAAAACCTCTGAAAAGAGTAGGAAAAATTGGCTCTAAAAGTCTCCAAAAATCTTGGTGAAAACAATGCCCAAACCCCAAATTTATAGGGTTAGAAAAACTAGCCGTTGGGGTTCTGTCAGGACTATCGGTCAACCGCCCGGCCGACCGGCCAACGGTCATATTTCAGACCGTTGTGCCATCGGTCGACCGGCCGGTCGACCGAGTCAGGATACAGAGAGCAAGTCTCTCTGTCCGGTCGGCCGCCCGGCCGGCCGGGGCCTTTCCAGAGAGCAAAGCTCTCTGGTCGGTCGACCGGGTCGGTCGGCCGGCCCTCCTGCCAGAACTGGCTGTGCACGTCTGTGCACGTCGGTCGACCGGGTCGGTCGACCGGCTGAGGCCAGGTCAGGTCTGAAATAGGGATTAAAAACTTGGTCTTTTGGCTCACATAAAAATCTCATAAATTCACAGAAAATCTACAAAAATAGTTTTACCAATATACTTTGATAAACAAACATGCTTGCAAAAAATCAAGGCATGTTATAAAAGATTTGGACTATTTTTGTAATATGGAAATATTGGCTCAATGAAAACTTGTATTTTTCTAAAACTTGTTTTCCAAACTTCTTCATGATACAAAAATAAGATATTTTGAATTCATTAAAGCATAGTGTGTATGGATATGATCCACTACACAAATAAGATGAAATATCTATGTTTTTGACATTAAGATCTAAATATGGTTTTGGTTTAAAACATGTATATAAGATAACACCAAAAACCAAAATAGTATTCTTCAAAAATGAAAGTCTTTTCTAAACTGAAAATTCTTTTATGAAAAGACATTTAAATCAAGAGTGTGTGTATGATATATACTTGAGCAATCCACCAACTATTCTATCCTTTACATTTTATCTAAAAACAAAAATCTTAAAAACAAAAATCTTATACCTAGACACAAGTCTTCATCTTCTTGAAGTCTTCACTTGAAGCCTTCTCATCTTCTAGACTTGGTACAAACACGATCCAACGAGCTCAACTCTTGATGTGGTCTTGATGCATAGGCTCGTGAATCAACCGGTGCTAGCTCCAAAACTTGACTTCAAATCCTTTGTTGAAGCTATGCACCTACTAAGATCTTGATCATAAATCTGTCACTAATTAAACACAAGATCATTAGTAAACATAACTACATGAGTTGATCATCATCAAAACTAGAGTGATGGGCCTTTGGGCCAACAATCTCCCCCTTTTGATGATGACAAAACTCATGAAGTTATATATGCATGGATTAAAGTAAAGCTTCAAAGAAGCTCCCCCTTAACTCATGCATAACACAATAAACAATAATATAGCGATGAAGCTCATGAATATGTATGCAAATGTAAGGAGATAAACATGCTGACAAGCATAAAACAAAACAAATTCTTTTTCTCCTATTTGCAAAATAAAAACATATATGCATAAACATAAATCCTTTAACCACAAAAGCATGCATATATACCAAATACCAAATACCTCTCCCCCTTTTTGTCAATCATCAACAAAGGGGTTAAAGTAAAACAAAATCATCAAATTTTTCTCCCCCTTTTTGTCCGAAACAAAGAACCAAAGAAGTGGTAAACCAAATCGATCAATAAGGGTTATATGCGATATACATTCATGAAGAGGAAGACGCTAAGTTAACTTCCCTACATATATGCATTACATGAAGAAGGGATGACAAGCCCTAACTCACATAACACATAATATGTAATGCATAAGAGGAGATGTGAAGCTCCCCCTACACACGTGTACCACATAAAGAAGAGTTGTCAAGCTCCTCAATATACAATACACTCAATATGAATCTATATGTAGAAGAGATGTTAAGCTCTCCTTGCATATAGGCAATACAAATCAAAAATTTGAATTTTTCTTTAAACAAAATTTTGAATTTTCCTTTCTTAAAACAAATTTTGAGATATCATAATTTTTTTTTTTAATTTTGATATCAATTTTGAAAATGATCAATTGTACAATAGTGATCAATAGTAAGTAATGATCAACCATATTGATACCAATTTAAAACAAAGTGCATAAGCTTATCAAGGGAAATTAAATGTTACAATTAAGCTTAGCATCAACAAACTTTGTGCTTTAAAAATGTAAATCAATTTTTGCTCAAGCACAAAACAAATCATATATATGTATGAAAAATGAGTATACCAATTGAAATTGATACATACATATAAGAAAACAAAATATGAGTATATACAAAAATAGAGTCAATTTGATACCAATTGAAACGATTCAATGATACCAATTGAAATAATAGGATCATGTGTATATCTCATAATCATTGAAGAATAAATAACTAGTTAAATTATTTTTGAAAAACTAGTTAAAGATCCTTCAAAATACAATAAATCATATGGTTTTCATGAATCAAAACTAAATACACAAAATTTACACTCATAGTCTATAAAGCTCAAAAATATGTTCATGAAACTAAGTCATGATAAAATAAATAAAGTGTGAGTGTTCAAAAGTCATGTAAATAGCATTTTCATGAAAATAGTCATTTAATCTCAAAAAGATCATAAGTCACATTTTAATAATGAAAAATCATTTTTCATTAAAACACTAATCTTCATGGTATATGTATGATTTATCCAAAACTAACAATACACATACATATCCCAAACATAAAAGAGTCTATCAAATGTATTTGCATGAAGGCAAGAGACTCACGGGTAAACATGTATATTTATTAGATTTGAATTAAAAATACATATACATGAAGTAAAGCATAAAAATTGGCAAAGCATGTATAAATGAGAGAATCATCAAAACTAGGCTATACATGTGCATATAGTGAGTATAAATGAGTAATGAAGTGCAAACATATATAAATCAAATATTCTCACTACTTGAACATGTATATACACAAGTTTGATAAAAACTACATTTAAACAAGTATTTACCACATGAAGCACATAAAACAAATAAAACATGAACATGCTAAATGATATCATGAAATAGGCATGTATAGGCTAGTTATGAGCATGTAAACAAATTAGGAGTTTAGAGATAGTTACCAACCATACTCCAAAGCTCCAAACATGGTGGTTTTTCCACCAAAACTTCCTTGATAGCGGTGCATCAAATGTTTGTCCTTTTAGTCCATGTGCATCCACTACCAAGGCACCAAATATCTCACGTCTTGTGAGAGCCCTCACCTACATCAAATATAAATGGTGGGGATTTTGGTACCCATATTTTCTTGGGTCCTTTGGGGTTAGTCTTGTAAGGAACCCAAAAATTTTTATTCTTAGCAAAATTTATATGATGTAATCTATCAAAACAAAACTTTGCTAAATGGCCTTTGCGGCCACAATGTGTACAAGTGTACACCTTAGTATGCTTATGTGAGTGATTGTGATCGTGATGTGCAACATAAGTATGATGATGTGGATGTGCATGAACATGTGGAGTTTGTTTCTTTGAAAATAAGGACTCCAATCTATTGTGGTTAAATGCACATGTGCTCAAAGTTGAGCTTAAACTATTAATCTTATTTTTCAAAACATTAATCTCACTAGTGGTGGCATGTAAAGCATGGTGAGATATAGAATCATTTTTCTTATTCTTTTTACAAACATTTTCTTTTTCTTTTTCACAAATTTTTCTTTTTAAAGACTTATTCTCTTGAAAAACAACTTCCTTTTGTTTTTCCACCAAATCAATTTTATCCTTCAAAATAGTGTTCCCTTCACACAAATCATTTAATTTAGACATAAGGGAAACATTTTCATTTTTCAAAACATTATTTTCTTTTTCTAAGCATGCAATGTTAGATTTAAATGAATCTTGTTCTATATGCATGCAATCAAATTTCTTTTTCAAATTTTTATTAACCTTTTAATCATGTCATATTTTTCAAGCAACAATTGACAAAATGTAGACAGCTCTTCATATGACATGTTATTATCCTCATCCTCGGATTCGGTAGTTACCTCAAGGGGGTTATCCCCTTGGACCATATAGCACTTGTTGGAGGTGTCGCTTCCAACACCCGAATCGCTCCCCGCATAGTATTGATCTTTTTCGCCAAGAGAGATGAGGGTATTCCATACTACAAAAGCCGAATCAAAGTTAGAAACCCTAGATAAATAATCATCATTTAGGGTTGACTTTAAAGCATGAATGGCTTTTGAGTTAGGCTCAATATACTTGCTATTATTAACATATGAATCATTAGTGGTAGCAAGATAAACATGAATGCCTAGGGCCTTGAGGTACAAAGACATCTTAACCTTCCAAATTTAGATGTTAAGAATGTCAAAAGTGGGTGGTGACATGAAATCCATGGTGTGTGTACAAATATATGATTAGCCTAAAAAGGAGGACCTTTAACTCAAGGTTGTTAGACCCAAATCAAGAGCACGAGGCTCTGATACCAATTGTAAGTTCACCTAGAGGGGGGTGAATAGGTGATGGCTAACCTAATGGTCACTTAATGACAAATAATGCGAAATTAAAAACTATTATGACCTAAACTAAACTCTTACACTAAACACCAGGTATAACACAAGAGTGTTGCCGAATTCCCCGTGAAGGGCTCTGGACAAACTCCTCTAGATTCCCCTAGATAAGGGTTGAGGTGTCGCGTTGGCTCTCTTGGTTAAATACAAGTGTTAGCAAATAACCCAAGCATGTATATCAATTAAGCACACAAGGTATATCTAGCATATAAAGATGAGCACAATTTAAGCATGCAAGATATAAACAAGAGATAGAGAGAGTGTGAGCAATCGCAAACACAAGGGATTTGTTTCGAGGTTCGAGCACACTTGCTCTACATCCCCGCCTTCGACACACGAAGGATTTCCACTATGCTTGATCCCAATGGATCACTCCTCGGTGCCGCAACACCTACAAACCCTCGGACTCTCTAGTCCCGTACACACGCAAGCCCACTGGCTCGCCGAGGCCGCACCTCAAACCAAGAGTTCACACACGAACTCTAAACCACCGCGAACACACTTGTCCGCCTCCTCAAAAAACAAAGAAAAGATCTTTGGTGATCATAACACTTTGATCACCTAAAACAATCTCACTACAACACTCCTATAAGATGAATAGCAATGGATAGCTCAAGTGTTTGTGTGAGAAAACAAGGATTGAGATGGTGGAGGAAAACTCAAAGAAATCACTTTTACACTCTTAATAAAAACTCTCCTTTTAATTGGAAGTATTGGCTCTAAATTTTGTGGAGAAAAACCTCTGAAAAGAGTAGGAAAAACTGGCTCTAAAAGTCTCCAAAAATCTTGGTGAAAACAATGCCCAAACCCCCAAATTTATAGGGCTAGAAAAACTAGTCGTTGGGGTTATGTCAGGCCTGTCGGTCGACCGTCCGGCCAACGGTCATATTTCAGACCGTTGTGCCATCGGTCGACCGGCCGGTCGACCGAGTCAGGATACAGAGAGCAAGTCTCTCTGTCCGGTCGGCCGCCCGGCCGGCCGGGGCCTTTCCAGAGAGCAGAGCTCTCTGGTCGGTCGGCCGGCCCTCCTGCCAGAACTGGCTGTGCACGTCTGTGCACGTCGGTCGACCGGGTCGGTCGACCGGCTGAGGCCAGGTCAGGTCTGAAATAGGGATTAAAAACTTGGTCTTTTGGCTCACATAAAAATCCCATAAATTCACAGAAAATCTACAAAAATAGTTTTACCAATATACTTTGATAAACAAACATGCTTGCACAAAATCAAGGCATGTTATAAAAGATTTGGACTATTTTTGTAATATGGAAATATTGGCTCAATGAAAACTTGTATTTTTCTAAAACTTAATTTCCAAACTTCTTCATGATACAAAAATAAGATATTTTGAATTCATTAAAGTATAGTGTGTATGGATATGATCCACTACATAAATAAGATGAAATATCTATGTTTTTGACATTAAGCTCTAAATATGGTTTTGGTTTAAAACATGTATATAAGAAAACACCAAAAACCAAAATAGTATTCTTCAAAAATGAAAATCTTTTCTAAACTGAAAATTCTTTTATGAAAAGACATTTAAATCAAGAGTGTGTGTGTGATATATACTTGAGCAATCCACCAACTATTCTATCCTTTACATTTTATCTAAAAACAAAAATCTTAAAAACAAAAATCTTATACCTAGACACAAGTCTTCATCTTCTTGAAGTCTTCACTTGAAGCCTTCTCATCTTCTAGACTTGGTCCAAACACGATCCAACGAGCTCAACTCTTGATGTGGTCTTGATGCATAGGCTCGTGAATCAACCGGTGCTAGCTCCAAAACTTGACTTCAAATCCTTTGTTGAAGCTATGCACCTACTAAGATCTTGATCATAAATCTGTCACTAATTAAACACAAGATCATTAGTAAACATAACTACATGAGTTGATCATCATCAAAACTAGAGTGATGGGCCTTTGGGCCAACAGGAAGGGGATAAGCTCTCGCTTACGAAGATAGGCTTGGGGTTAGCGTCACTTCCCAGATTGACTTGGACTACTTTATCCTCTGTAAGCGGTTCACAATGCTTAAAGCATATATCCCTAACAGTATTCAAGTGTTTGATTCAGGGATCGGTATCCGACTGAATCATTTCTCCATCTTTCTCTTTCAGATGGCTAGTTGAAACCATGTTTACTAAAAGATTTCCAAAGATAGTGCCAAGACTGACATCTGATTCCCATGATGACATGTTTGAAGAGTGATCATGATAGAAAGACTCTTCGGATTTAAAGTCTAATGGGATTGGTCTTGACACATGACCCAGCCCCCTTTGAGTTTTTTGATAGTAATCGGGGGCTTTCCCTCTTGGCACGAAAGATCGAAGTAGTATTCATCTTCCTTTACCAAAGTTCAAGCCAGACCTTTTAGTAAGGTTGTATCCCATTTTCTTCATCATACGGTGTGCACTTCATCCATAATGAGAGAATTATGGAGATTCGTCATTATGTTTTGAACTTTCACGAGTTATTGGCTCAGACTCAAATCTTTCAAATAGAATTAGCTTCTGACCTTTGTGCTTGACTGGCACTTCAAAGAAGGCTTCTTTCGCGTCACTGGTCTTTTCGTGCACCATGAGGGATGATTTTACTGGGGCGTGCAATGATATTAAAATATTTATTGCAGACAAAGGGTCACTATCTATGTCAGTACTAGTATCTGATGGTACAAAATCAGAAGCTAACACAGAAAAGTAGGCCAAATCTAAATTCTTATTAATAAACCACTTGCTTTTCAACATTGACAGTGTTATTAAAATCAAGCTTATTAATTCTCGTTACAAGTGGATTTATTTATCAGAGGATTCTTCTTCTGGTTCCGTTCGGTGTCAGCTTCATCACCAAAATCATGATCTTTTGGAGTCGGGTCCTAAGTAAGCTCGAGAGGGTCTTGATAGAGGAGAGAGTCAGTGAAGTAGTTCTCTTCCCCTTAAACGGATGCTTTTCAGCGATCAGCTTTCTCACTTTTCTCCATTCATCAACGTATTTTATCACCTGATGAAGGGTGGATGGGACGATGGAGTTGCCGTGAATCCATGGTCGTCCCAATTAACAAATTGTAAGACATGTCAGCATCGATGAAATAATATGTCACCTCATATTTCAAGTCCCCAATCTGGCATCTGAGCTTGATTTTTCCCATCTGGTGCATACCATTGGCGTTGAAACCATAAATGGTAGTCTGAGTAGCGCTCAATCAGTGGATAGGGATTCCTAAGTGTTGCATGAACCTGTGAGACATGGTGCTCAATTCTGACCTAGATCAACCTGAATGTGGCTTGTACTTCAGACGACCCAATGTACCCTGTATAATACAGGGGTCTGTCATGTGTTTACTTGATTTGCATATCCTCTGGAGAGAATGTCATGTGTGGGGAATGTCGGGAGGCCTGATGACAGTGTTCATCATCTTTCTTCTCTGGCATGGCAGGAGTCTGGGTTAGGAAAACCTCAGAATTTGTCAGCATTTTTCTTAGAGCCCCTTGTGGACATGGGAGAGTTTCATAAGCTTATAAAGAGTAATTCAGGCAGGGATGTTGGCAAGCTAAGCCAAGACATCAAAGAAAAAGAGAGTTGATAGTCCCACATCACCTTTTGGAAGAGCTTAGGCATAGCGAAGCTCCTTCTGTTTGTCATAGTTGCTTCATAGGCTGCTCGATTGTCTCTTGAGTGGATTAGGAGAGCTTGCTATCAGCTCACCAACTATTTCAAGTACTTCTTACTGAAATGAGTCTTTGACGTGGAAGGAGCACCTATGTCAGCAGCAAAGGCGGACTCTTTTATCTTGAACTGATGAGGGGACAGATACCTTCTTCATTTTTTCTTGTAGAGACACTCATCACGTTTCTTGAAGATGCTTCAGCCTTTCCTTATGACTTCCTGTTTGTGACGGTCGTCCATTGTTGGTTCTTGATGAGGTCGGGATGAACCCACATGATCCCTCCTATAGGAGTCAGGACGAGGATTAGGCCTTTCTCCAATTTGTTGTAGGGATCAGTATTGATCACCTTAGTTCCCCTTTCGGGATGGAAACCACTTCGGTTGGCACTGGTAGAAGATCTCAACCAAATTGAAAGGGCATTGTTCCTATCATATTAGTTGTCACCTTCTTCTACTCTGGACGGAGTTTAAGCACCTCCGCATCAATAAGAGCTTGGAGTACATCTTTGAAGATGTAGCAACTTTGGTGGGGTGCCTAAGCATCCTATGGTACAAGCAGTAGTTGGGGTCATCTGTCTTGCCCATCTCTTCAGGACGTCTTGCCTTTGGAAGCTTGAGCTTGTTACTTATGTGAAGCAACTTAAACAAGGAGATAACGTGCTTATCTTTAAAGGAATATTGCCTGTTAGCACGTGCCTATTCTGCAGAACTGTTCCCTCTAGCCAATGTAGGCTTGGAAGAAGATTTGACCTTTGTTGCAAGAGTGACCCTTCTTCTCAGTTGAGAAGATGATATTGGAGCACATCACATTGATTTATCAGGTTTCTACTTGCTGTCTTTTTCTTTGGCCTTGACCCTGGCAGCGATCTCCTCCACTTGCTCGCCTTGTAGCACCAACTGCTTCCAAGTACGATATTCGGCTACACATATTAGAGCCAGGAGTACGGTTTGCAGATTATGGTGATAAGTCTCTACCAGCATAGACTGTGTCATGCCATTCAGACATCGTAGTGCTATACTCCTAAATCTTTTTCACAAACAATTTGATGGACCCTCTTTTCTTCTGTTTTGTTGCAAGGAGAGTTGGCACCGATATCTCTGTATCGTCTTCGAAGAAGCGAGCCAGAAATTGCTTCCCGAGGTCCGCCCAGTCTTAATAAAACCAGCGGGAACCTTCATGAACCATTCAAAAGCCACCCCTTGGGGTGACAATGAATAAACGAGTCATGATGGCATCATTCAATACTACATTACTAGTTTGAGATTTAAAGTAGCATATATGCTAGTGCGGTGACCCCTTACCATCAAAGGTGTGCAGGGTCGGTGCCTTGAACTTGGGGGATAAGGAGCAGTATCCTACTCTGCCGGATATGATCGAACTATTCCTGCCTCCTGGAGATTACTTCGATTAGCAATGACCTCCAGATGTTTGTCAAGTTCATTCACCCGCTTAGAGTGATGACCTCCATTTTCTGAACCATCCTCCTCTTCAGATGAAGATTTGGGGGGCTCAAACTTAAAGTTGTTCTCACTTTCAGTTTTCTTAGAGAAAAGCTTTCTCCCTGCTTCTATTTTTCTTTGTTCTTACTAGAGGAAGTGTTAGGATTGGGGCCTTTCGAGTTCTTTTTTTGGTTTGTCAGGAACTGAGTTATCATTGCCTTGAGGTTGTCTCTTGCTGGACCAGAAGTATCTCTTGCTCCTCCTTCTGTACCCTAGCTTACTCCTCGAACCTCCTAGCCACCACTTTTGGAGTTACGGCCATAAATGCAAAGGCCTCCTTCTCAATATAAGAGTTGGATGATTGAGAATCTGTGATTTTGGAGCGCTCATCGCTTGCTTCAATTCCCCTGGCCAAGGTAGTGTAGTCTATCAAGGCTATTGCACCAGTCCAGATTTAAGTGTGTTGGTAGATCCCTTCAATTTCAGTCAATATTTCTTTCAAACCTGAAGAAAGTTCAACATCGAACTCCCAGAACTAATTGCCAACTGCTTCCCTTTTGACTTACTTGTTGTGGTGCTTGGGCCCACCATGTTGGAAGTCACATCAGGATACTCCATGTCAGAAAATGATCTCTTCTTGTGGAGCGACGCGTCTTTACTTTGTTATAAGATGGGGTCACTAATAACCGGTTGAAGACTGATGGCTTGCTCGTATGTGAGCTGCAGTGGCACTTGGAGAGTACCGTCTTGATGAGTCGCTCACAGCAGCATTGAGGAGTGATTTGATGGACACTCCGCTCTTTATTAAGTAGTCCCTTAGATCCGTTGTAGGGGTATCTAAGGCAGCCTCGAACCCATGGGGGGTAGGGCCTTTCCATCAGCACTCCTCTTAGCCTTTGGATGCTGGATGCGGACTTCACATTTATGTGTTGAAAAGCGAAGGTCGCGTTTGAACAGGCTTTGCTCCTCAATGCGAGTCTCGCGTTCTGGCAGAGAAACATGAACCTCGCGTTTTGGTTTGTCCAAAGGTTGAACGCGAGTCTCGCATTCTAGCAATAGAACGTGATCGGAATAAAACCAGCACTTGAAAACGTGTATTTTGAAATCAGTGTAAAAGTGTGTGCGCTAATGTTCCCTCGATACTTCCGTTATAGAATTGGCTCAACGGGTCGAATCCACAAGGACGGGAGGCGATAGAAGCATTAATGGTCCGTTCACGTGTTATGTTAACAGGTTCTTCTTTGTTAAAGAATGAAAAAAAAAAGAAATTTAGAAGTGATAGGTAGAGAAGGCGATGAAAACGACAATGTGAAAACAAAAGAGAAATGGTTTATGGAATCGGTAAAACAAAATAAGGAAATAGAAATGAAATAGAAAGTGGAGTGATCTAAAAAGTGAGTTTAAAAATATAAAGAAAAGAATATGAAACTTGCTGTGAAGAAGATGAAAACAAACGTGAACTAAGAAGATGGTGGAAACATCGAATGATAAAAATGTTTTGGTAGTAGTTTTCAAAACAAAGTAAGGAAAAGAAGAAAAATAATGAAAGAAAGCTCATGGCTACTAACTACTAATTTCTCCACTAACCATGCTAACCGCTTAGTGATAGTTGGCTCATATAGATTCTTGGCCATCACTAGTCCTTGGCTTCAAGAGACGATACAAAGCATGGTAAATGAGAATTTTTCTTCCACATCCAAAAACATCCATTCCATACAACAAGGTGCAAGCTACCATTAGATCATCAAAACCAAGTAGAGGTGAGCATGAAATAAAGAAGACATTGCAAGTTAACTTGTTAGTGGTTAGATGTTAGAATGTTAGAAAGTTAGAATCCATCATCATGAACCATCAATAGCTCTTGTAAGAGCATTGCCTAGTAGAGGTTATTAGGTTTATGTGGATTATCAAGTAAGTGGTTATCTAGTTAGTGGTTAGTAGTTAGATTGCCATGAGAAGAAACTAGCTAAGCATCATGTAGAAGATGGAGAAAATTACAATAGAAAAGAAAGGAGACACCTTTACATAGATTGTCACTCTTTATTATATCAAGATCCCTCTCTCTCTCTCTCTAGAATCAACTCAGTCCTACTATAAGATCTTAAAAAAATGAAAATATAAAAGAAAAGAGAAGAACTACACTACACTGCACTATAAGAGAATAATCCTAGCCTACGCCCTATCTACCTGCATCTCAGGTCTGAAAATGCCGTATTTATAGGCGAAGGAGTTAGGGTTGGATGAGACGAGGCCACGCATCAAAGATCGACGCGTGGATCCTCAAAAGTGACGCGGAAACTCGGAGGAACCACGGCAAAATTAGGGCCAATTGCCCTGAATTTTGGTCACGTGATTTGTCTGGCTTCTAGCACCTTCTGTATGTATCTGATTTTGCGTAAATTGGACTTTTATTTCTCCAAATACAACTTTAAATACAGGAATCCAAGGTGGTCTTCTAGAAGCTCCCTTGCATGGTTTCCAATGTTGATTTAATTACCCGAAAATGAGTTTAATTAGGCTCTTACTACCCCTTTGCCCTTGAATTCTTTATTATCTACAAAATAGGCCAAAACACAAGTGAAGAATCATCATTTTATTTATAAATTTGTAGGAAAATGTGATATGCAGATGCAGATTGTAGACTAATTAGACCTTCATACTTATCTTTTGCTCGTTCTGAGAAAAACAAGAAAAGGAAAAACTGTTGGCCCAAAGGCCCATCACTCTAGTTAACTCATATGTATTGAATTTCATCCATACACATTGTTGCTTCATAATATTTAGAAAAACTTATTTGATGTTTCTATATCATGTGTTTAAGTTTTGTATTTATCAAAACTTTGTTGGAGCTTATTGTCAAAACATAGATATTTCATCTTATATGTGTATTGGATCATATCCATACACACTATACTTCAAATGAGTTTTAGATATCTTGTTTTTGTATTTGAACAAGTTTTGAAAAAATAATTTTTCAATTTTAAGTTCGATTTTAAAAATACAATTTTTGGTTTAAGGCTAAATTTCTATATCGTAAAATAGTTTAAATTGTTTGTAATATGTTTTGATTTTAATCACACATATTTGTATTTCAAAGTATTGATATGAACTTATTTTTATGGATTTTATGATGTTTTATTAGAATTTATAGGGTTTCAAAAGACCAAGTTTTAAATCTTGAAAACCCTGACCTAGGCTTCTGGCGGTCGACCGAACCAGAGGTCGGTCGACTGATGTACACAGAACATGCACATAGCCCTGGCTTGAGGGTTAGTTGACTGATCCAGAGAGCTTGCTCTCTGGATCTGGCCCCGGTCGACTGGGCGGTCGACCGACCGAAAGAGCTGTGCTATCTGGTTCTTGCCTCGGTTGACCAACAGGTCAAGACTTGGTGCGGTCGACCGACCGGTTGACTGGCAATCCCAACGGTCTAAAAAATGATCGTTGGCTGGTATACCGGCTGGTCGACTGACAGGCCATCTGGCCCTCAACGGATAGTTTCTGCAACCTATAAATTAAGGTGTTTTGGGCCAGTTTTGGTTAAGATTTTTGGGAATGTTTTCTAGAGCTAATTCTTATCTTCCATAGAAGTTTTTCAACATATTTTAGAGCTTTCATTTTCAAATCAAAAAAAGTTTTTCAAGAGTAATTTTCTTGATTTTATCAAAAGCTTTCTTGAGTTTTTCACCTCCAAATCTATACAAGTTTTCTCACACACGCTTGGGCTACCCAATGCCATATATATCTTATAGGATTCTTGTTGTGAGAGAGTTATTTTTGTGATCAAGAAAAGTGATCACAAGTGTTCCACCTCCTTGTATTGGGAAGTTGTAGAGGTGCAGCCTAGGCAAGCTAGTGTGCTTGCGTATGTTGTTCTTGCGGGAACAGGTGAGGGACTTGCGGGTCCACGAGTTCTTGAGGGAGCTCGTTGCAGGTGTTGCGGCACCGAATGATCTTGCGGGATCATTTATAGTTAAAATCCTTCATAGTGTTGAGGTTGGGACGCAGAGCAAAAGTGCTCGAACCTCGAAACAATTCTCCCATGTTTGCGATTGCTCATCTCTATCTCTCTCACTTGTGTTTATATATCTTGCATGCTTATATTATTTATCTCTTTATATGCTTGATATATTTGTACTCTATTGATTTATATGCTTGGATGGTTTATTTGCTTACACTTGTATTCAACCAAGAGAGTCATAGCGGCACCTCAACTCTTAATCTAGAGAAACTTGAGGAGATAGTCCAGAGCCCTTCACCTGAAATTCGGCTACATTCTTGTGTTATACTTTGTGTGTTAGCTTAATAAGTTTTAGTTTGCATAATTAGCTTTAATTTTTGCATTTTTTTATATTAGATTAGCTTGTCACCTATTCACCCCCCTCTAGGTGACTTACAAAAACTAAACTAAGAATGTAATTATACCACTTTCGCAGGTGACGCGATTGCACTGAGCGTGTGCAACAAGCCGTTAAACATCTAGTTTTCCCCTAGAGGAGGAGTTTTGTGCACTAAAGATTTTTAGCAGATTACACCCACAAAATCCATGAAGAAAGAAAACAAAAGTTAGTATTTTTGAAAATGCATATTGAAAGAGAGAAAAGATTTCAAAATATTTTATAAAAATTTAAGCGATCTAAGGTCATAAGTCCGCCAAAAATTATTCTTCCTTAAACTTAATCTATATGCAAGATCTTGTTATCAATTAAGGCAAAAATTCAAAATTGGATTGAATATTTTATCCTTCATAAAACTTAGATAATATGCACTTTGTGATAGTGTAGATCTTTAGGATTTCAACTCCAACCATCAAGCCATTTATTTATATATATTTTTTTCTTTTTTTTTTCTTTCCTTAGTTTTATTAGGCTTTCTAATTTGCCCGTGTAGTGAGTCATTAGCCGATGACTCTCAAATCAGACGATCTTAGGGCACTAGATGAGAAACCATCCCTCGGACTGAAGGACTTGAGTAAATAAGGCCACAAAACTTAAGGGGATTATTTGTTTCTTTTGACCACAACTAGACGTGGCTAATTATACTTCCTAAAGCACAATTAACCAGCTTAATAAGTGGTTTTTTCATATATACATTTTTTCAATTATTTTATTATTTTTATGGCATTTTAGGTCTCTGTTTTCATCCCAAAAATGTGTAAGCGTGAAGTTCATACTATTTAGGGCAAAAAATTCAAGATCAAATCATCTTTCCAATCTATCTTACTTAACCTATAGTTTTAAAGAAGATAAATAGATCAAAACTTTGTTTCTTGTTTCAAAAGTTTTAAAGAAAGAAAAAATTCTATACAAAAAGGGAGATTTCTAAAAATATCCTAAAAGAAGTGAAAAAGAAAGAAAATTTAAAAACTCTATGATAGTAAACCCCCCCCCACACACACACTTATCTCATGCATTATCCTCAATGCATCTGAATGTATGTATGAAATAAATAGAGAGGGAATGAAAAATTACCTTAAGGTGGTGGTTCCGATGGTGGTCTGATTGGTCTACGAAATGCGGTCCAAACCAAATTACGTGGAGTTCGTAGGAACCCACCAGTGACCTCTCTAATATAACCCACAATTATGATGTAAATATGAATAATTTTTATTAGAAATTTTACCACATCTAATTTTCAAATTTTAGAAATAATTTCAAAGTCATTTTTATCAACACCTTTGTCCCAAAATAGATTGTGAAATGATGGAATGTTCGATTTGGAATCGAGAAGGACAGGAACTATGATCAACTTAGGAAATTGACTGAAGTTAAGTGAAGGTTCAAGAGTCAAAATTTGTTCAAAAAGTGGGTCCAAATCAAAAAGTTGAAACTCAAGTTCACATTCATTTTCCCACAATGAAATGTGACTTTCTAAGATTGAAGATTCAATTTCAAGAATGATAGGTATGGGAATCAAAACTGACTCTAAAATGTTGCTCAACTCAGGTAGCAAAGCAGGAGTCAATATTGATTCAGAAATTTAAACTGGATCACAAAATTGAGAATCTGGGTCACGTTCTGGATTGAGTTCAATTTCATAAAAATGAGTACTTGCCAATTTGTCAATGAGACTCTCAAAAGTTATGTATTGGTCATGTTTCAAATATAAATCATAAAAGATGGGTAATTTAATTTCACGATGTATGGGTACAGGATTCAAATCTGACTTAGGAAAACGTTTGAAGTGAGGTAAAAATACCGGAGTTAACACTGAATCAAGAAGTGAAATTGAATTATTAATTTGAGGTTCAAGATCATATTCATGCTCAAGTTCAATTTCAGGACATGAATAACTTGTCAAAATGTCAATATGGTTCTTAAAATTTTGATGTTGGTTAAGTTCAAATAGGTGGTGCTGAAATTGAATCTTGGTTTCTAAAATAACATGATTCCTGGTCTACATCAATAGAGTTAGAGATATCTGGATTGGTCAAAGGTTGATAAGAGCGAGTTTTCTCATTCCTATGAATGTTGACCAGTTGATTCAGTTGTACGTCTAACCTATCGATAGATTGGGTAGAAGATTTTTAAAATTGTTGTGAGGTCTTATGCAAGATTTCTGTACTCTTTTCTAGCTCAGATTTTTCTTCAAATGGTTGCTCTAGAAAGGGAGTGTAGGAATCTTGGTTTTGAAAAAATTGTGAAGATTGTGAGTCCAACAAGTTTTGAGATTGTCGCTCGGACTCACGCAAGCATTCTATATTCGTGTCCAAGGCTGATGGTTAGTCATTTTGAAGAAGTAGGACTAAGTATGAACTTGGAAATATTTTGGAATTGGGGAGGCCAACATTTCCTGAAATTTTCGTTCAGCCTCCTGCATGGCTTCTATACTCTTTTCTAATTCAGACTTTTCTTCTATGGGTTGTTGTAGAAAAAGAATATATAAAGCATGATGTGAAACAGTTTGTGAATATTGTGAGTCGAGCTTGTTTTGTGGGACTCAATCATGGCTTGTACAACTTTCATACTCTTTTCTAATTCAGATTTTTCTTCATTGGTAGTTCTAGAAAAGGAGTATAGGAAGCAAATTGGGGAATGGATATTGTGGAAATTGTGAAAATTCTGAACAAGAAAGTTGAAAATTTGACTTGGGGAGGTGAATCCCCGTTGACTCTGTGAAGAGTTAAAATTATTTCGAAAATTTTGGTCATCGGATAAGCGGTATGGGTTATATTAAGTCAAATAAATCAAATCCAAATTATTTAGTTGGTTCATGTTATTCAAAGCTGGGTTGGAGTTATTCAAATCAAATGAGGTCGATGTGAAGTATGAATTCAAATTAGGATTGAAAAAGTTATTGTTGAAATCTATTTCACAAACAAACACAAACAAAAAAGAAAAAGCAAGCAAACAAACAAAAGGAAAAAAAATCAAAATCAAGCCTATACTAGGGTTGACCTAGATCTAGACGACTCCTAACTGGTCGATTACCTAGGGGAGGTTGTTGTATGAACCCAACTACGAGCTAATTGGCCAGGTAGGAAAAAATACGGTGGTAGGTATCCGTATGTAAACAACAGGTCTTAATTACGTCAAACTACGGTATCTTCGAGGCATAACCTTTTAATCCCCAATCTTAGGCACCGATTTCACAAGGGTATGATTCTCACAAGTTTCACCCTCGTTCAATCTCTTAATGAGTCTAAAATGTCCTTAGGGGCTAACTTCTATCAATTTTTATTAAGGCTTGGGTTGTGTGAGTGGGTAGGTGATTTTTGGGCTAAGAAAGTGTAATAACTTCCCCATCTTATCTTGTATTGGGTTATGCCCTTAAGTCCAATTCGTGTAAGTGTGTAATATAGATAAGAATAACACGCAAAGCGATTAAATCACCTACGTGTTTGTCCTATGCTATATGCAATGCCATATGTACACCTCAGTCAGATTACAACAATAGAACAAAATACAGTTATTGGAATACATGTGCCTAAATGCAAATATCTAAACCGTATTAAAAGCGTCCAATTATTAATTTCAGTTTTTTAGTCTATTGCATTGTGTAGTTAATCAAAACAGATAACTAGCAGTAGGTAACACAAATATATGCAAATTCACAGAACCCTGCAAAAGATGGAGTCCAGGGCCTAAAAATGTGTCGCGTTTGTGCAGTAATTTTAGTCTTGGTGCGGCAATATTATGGAAGCAAGGAGATGCAAGCAATTTTAGACATCTGCAATGCCTAGTTTCTATAAATATAGACCTGAACACCAAAACAGAGAAGAGAATATTAACAAAAATGTGAAATCAAAACCATTCCCATCCCCGGCAATGACGCCATTTTTTGATCAGGATAAAACCAGCACTTGAAAATGTGTATTTTAAAATCAGTGTAAAAGTGTGTGCGCTAATGTTCACTCAATACTTTTGTTATAACATTGGCTCAACGGGTCGAATCCATAGGGACAGAAGGCGATAGAAGCATTAACCGTTTGTTCACATGTTATGTTAACATGTTTTTCTTTGTTAAAGAATGAAAAAAAGAAAAGAAAAGAAATCTAGAAGTGATAGGTAAAGAAGGGATGAAAACGGTGATGTGAAAATAAAAGAGAAGTGGTTTATGGAATCAATAAAACAAACAGGAAAATAGAAATGAAATAGAAAGTGGAGTGATTTAGAAAGTGGGTTTAAAAACAAATAGAAAAGAAGATGAAACTTGTTGTGAGGAAGATGAAAACAAAGGTGGACTAAGAAGATGGTGGAAACACCGATAGAAAAATGATAAAAAAAGTTTTGAAAATAGTTTTTAAAACAAAGTAAGGAAAAGAAGAAAAACAATGAGAGAAAGCTCATACTAACTACTAATTTCTCTACTAAGCATGCTAACTTCTTAGTAATAATTGCCTCACATGGATCCTTGGCCATCACTAGTTCTTGGCTTCAAGAGACGATACAAAGCATGGTAAATGAGATTTGTTCTTCAACATCCAGACACATCCGTTCCACACAATAAGGTGCAAGCTACCATTAGATCATCAAAATCAAGTTGAGGTGAGCATGAAATAAAGAAGACATTGCAAGTTAACTTGTTATTGGTTAGATGTTAGAATATTAGAATGTTAGAATCCATCATCATGAGCCATCAATGGCTCTTGTAAGAGCAAGGCCTAGTAGAGATTATTAGATTCATGTGGATTATAAAGTAAGTGGTTAGCTAGTTAGTGGTTACTAGTTAGATTGCAATGAGAAGAAACTAGCTAAGCATCATGTAGAAGATGGAAAAGATTACAATATAAAAGAAAGGAGACACCTTTACATAGATTGTCACTCTCTATTACATCAATATCTCTCTCTCTCTCTCTCTCTCTCTCTCTCTCTCTCTCTCCAGAATCAACTCAACCCTACTACAAGTTCTAAAAGAAAATAAAAATACAAAAGAAAAGAGAAGAAAAACTAAACTACACTACAGTAGAACAGAGAAATCCTACCTACGCCCTACTGCCCGCGTGTTAGGTCTGAAAATGCCATATTTATAGGCAAATGAGCTAGAGTTTGACGAGACAAGGCCACGCGTCAAAGATCGACACGTGGATCCTCAAAAGTGCCACAAAAACCCAGATGAACTACGGCAAAATTAGGGCCAATTGCCCTGAATTTTTGTCACGTGTTTCGTCTGGCTTCTAGCACCTTCTATATCTATCTGATTTTACGTAAATTGGACTTGTATTTCTCCAGATACAACTTCAAATAAGGGAATCCAAGGTGGTCTTCTAGAAGCTCCCTCGCATGATATCCAATGTTGATTTAATTACCCGAAAATGAGTTTAATTAGACTTTTATTACCCTTTGCCCTTGAACTCTTGATTATCTGCAAAATAGACCAAAATACGGGTGAGAAGCGTCATTTTCTTTGTAAATTGGAAGGGATGTGATATGCAGATGCAGAATTGTAGACTAATCAGAATGAAGACCTCGCATTTTAGCTGATAAACACGGACCGCATTTTGGCTTGGCCAAAGGCTGAACGCAGGTCTCGCGTTCTGATAGTGAAATGCGGGCCTTGTGCTTAGGCGCTGAAACGCGCATGGGATGAACACGATCTCTCGTTGAGAAACATGGGTCTCATATTCGTATTCATTGTCTATAAAACAGAATACTATAGAATCTATAACTTGTTGTCGTGAGCGCGATGCCTTTATCAATGTTCAACATTCTGATTGAGTCGCAAGAGTTGTTGGGAACTCCCGGTAACCTGGAATTGTAAAGTCCGGAGAGGAAAGTGATGATGGGATTGGTCTTCACCATCATTTTGACCGTGATCCATTACATTGGCCCTACGGGTCTTGATTGAGGCTAAACCTGCACACAAAATACAGAATTATAGAACTTAAGAAAGGAGATGTGCAAGTGCTCAATTCTTCCGCTATAGCAAGTGGCTATGCGGGTCGTGATCCACAAGGAGGGTTTTGCGATAGAAGCGTTTACGTTCTTGTATTGAAATCGTTAAGAAAACCAAAATGATAGTTCTTCTCTGTTTATAAAGTTAAAAAAAAGAAAAAGAGTTAATAGTTAAAGTTAAGAAGAAAGTGAGAGATGAAGAAGGTGGAGAAAATCGGAAAGCGATGAAAAGCGACTATGTACAATGAGTCGAAAAAGAATGATAACGAAGAAGAAGAAGTGGTGATCTATACTAAAGAAATAAAAGAAAAGAAAGAAAGAAAAGTGAAGAAATACTTACCTAGGTTGATTGATGACTTACTTGGAAACCTTTGCATGTTCTACCTTTGCTTCGGAGGCGTTCAACGCATGGGTCATAGGATCGAGCTCAGTCCCCATTCGCATTAGGTCATCAAGACGAGCAAGAATGAGGTGATACGAATCTTGAGGAGGAGAACATCACCATGAATCATCATTGGCACTCACAAAGACTTTGTTAGACTTGTGCTTTGGAATTCACTTGCATTCTCAGCAAAAACAAACAAGGTAAAGTAGAAGAGGAAGAAGAAAGCAAAAGAAAAGGAAAGTAAAGATACGAACATAAATAAAAGTTTACCTTTATTGCTTGAAACAATGAAAGAAAGGAGGAGGGTACATCGGTGTCACTCTCAACATATGCCTCTCTCTCTTACTTACATGAATCATCATCTAACCTAAGCTACATACAAGTTACATAAAAATAAAAACCTAAACTACAAAATGGAAAACTAGTCTAAACCTATCTCTGCATTGGCGTCCCCTTTTCAGCGCAGATACTGGCCTTTTATAGGCATAAACCCACTGTACAGGATCCCGGGGAGGTCGGGGGAGCAAACGCTCCCCCTAACTCCCTAACAATGCCGCGGAAACGCGGCTTTTGCCGCGTTTTCGTGGCCAGGGTGTGGCCAGATGGCCACACCCTGTTGGTGGGTCATCTTGGGATTATCTTCTGACTTTATCCTTTGTTAGTTTCTTCGTTTGAGTCTCAGATTCTGACGAAATGGCCTTGGATTCTTGGCTTTAACCGATCAATTCTGAGAGGATTCTTCTCAACCGGTTTTCAACCTCTTGATTTTGTCCTGATTTAGTGAGTGCGAATTAATTCTGATTTAATTCAGAATTCTGGTGGGCTTTTGGGCTCATTTCTCTTCATCTCCTTAAGGATTGGGCCTGCAAATAAATTAAACAATTAATTAGGACAATGCAGGCTTTTATTCTAAAATAAGTATGGAAATATGATACTAAATATGCAATATTAGCGACCAATCACACCCCCATACCTATCTTTTGCTCGTCTCGAGCAAAACAACTAAACTATACTAAGGATTATTAGACCACTTTCGCAGGTCGCGCGATTGCACTGAGCATGTGCAACAAGCCGTTAAACCTATAGGTTTCCCCTAGAGGACGAGTTTTGTCTCGTGAGGGTTTTCAGCGGATTGCACCCACAAAATCCATAAAGAAAGAGAAATAAAGAGTTAGTATTTTTGAAAGGCATTTTGAAAGAGAAAAATATTTGAAATATAATTGTAAGATCTAAGTAATCTATAAGTTATAGGAAGACTGAATTTTTCATTTCTAAACTTAGTCTCTATTCAAAAATTTGTTATCAATCAAAGTAAGGAGTCAAATTGTACTTCTCATCTAGTCTATTACTTTACCCTAAGTCATATGCACCTTGTGATTGTGAAAATTTTGACTAAGGGTTCATTAACTCTAACTCTTATGCCTTATTTATTTATATATATATATACTTTTTCTTTGTGGTATTATTCCTTAGTTCTATTAGGCTTTCTAATCTGCCCATGTAACGAGCCTCTGATCGATGACTCCCAAACCAAACGGTCTTAGGGCACCAGGTGAGAAAACACCCCCAAGGACTTAAGGACTCGAGCAAACAAGGCCACAAAACTAAGGATTTTATTATATGAATCTCTTTTAGGCGTGAATACTTATGCTTTATTAGGCACAAATACCCAGCTTAATCAGAGGATTTTCTTTTCAAACTTATCTAATCATCTTTCGCATAAATACTAAGGCTTGCTTAGGCCAAAGTACCTAGCTAGTCAATAATTAGATTTGTTTGTATATATATATTTTTTTATAACTTATCTAATCATCTTTCGCATAAATACTAAGGCTTGCTTAGGCCAAAGCACCTAGCTAATCAATAATTAGACTTGTTTTTTTTCTTTTTTTTTTATAAGGCATAAGAATCTTTGTTTTTGAACCCTAAGTGTGTAAGTGTATGAAGTGTGCATATTTCATCAAGGTAAAGATCAAGACCAAATTACTTTGACAAATTATCTTCCTAACTCTAAAAATCAAACAAATAATCTTATTTTGACCAAGTATAAGAAATCCTAATTTGGATTTTCCTATTCCTTAAAATTAACTTAATTTCTTGCAAAATAAGTCAAAATATTGTTTCTATTTTTCAAAAAGTTTTTAAAAGTAAAGAAAAATGTTAAAATTTTTTTTTTTATTTAAAGAAAAAGAAAAGTTATGTTAGACCCTCCCCACACCTATCTCATGCATTGTCCTCAATGTATGAATTAATGCATAGATGCATGAAAAAGAAGAAAGGGAAGGAAAATGTTACCTTAAGGTGGTGGTTCCGGTGGTGGTTGATTGGTCCACGAAACGCGGCCCAATCAACTTTTCTTGGGTCTCGGAGGAACCCACCAGAAATTATTCTAATATAACCCACTAAAAAGATGTGTCCATAAAGGATTATTATTAAGTATTTGACCCCATCTAATTTCCAAATTCCATAACTGATTTCAGAGTCAAATTTGTCAACCACCTTGTCCCAGAATGGAGTATGAAATGATAGAATGATTGACTTGGACTCAGGAATGACAGGAACTAATACCGACTCAGGAAGGTGACTTAAGTCAAGTAAAGGTTCAGGAGTCGAAATAAGTTCAGGAATTGGGTCCAAGTCAAGAAATTGAAACTCAAGTCCACAATTATTTTCCAACAATGGAATGTGACTTAATGTTGGTGATTCAAGTTCATGAATGATAGGTTGAGGAATCAAAACTGACTCTAAAATATTACTCAAGTTTGGTAACAAAACAAGAGTCAATATTGATTCAGAAAGTTGAACTGGATCACAGATTTGGGAATTTAGGCCACATATCTCATTGAGTTCAATATCAAAAAATTGAGAACTTGCCAATTTGTCAATAGGATCTTCAAAAGTGTATAATTGGTCAAGTTCAATATGATCCTCAAAGATGGGTGATTCAATTTCATTATGAATTGGTACAGGATCCAATATTGACTCCAGGAAAAGATCAAAATCAGGTGAAGATACCAGAGTCATAATCGAATCAGGAAGTAGAATTGAATCACTAAATTGGGGTTCAGGATCATATTCATTTTCAAGTTCTATTTCAGGAAAAGGAAAACTTGCTAAACTGTCAATATCTTTTTTAAAATTTGGAGTTGGGCAAGTTCAAATGGTTGTTCTGAAATGGAATCTTAATTTCCAAAACTACAGGACTCTTCGACTCTAACAGAATGGTTAGTGACATCAGAACTGGTCCAACGGTGAGAATGTAGAGATTCGACCATCATATCTATGTCACGATTACGAGTGTTTTGAGCCTGAGTCATGGCTTCAAGCATCTTTTCATAGTTGATAGGTTCATTGTTTTGATGAAAAGATGAAGAATTGTCTTGGAAGTGGTAGTGAAATTGTGAGTCCATCAGATTTTGGGATTTGTGTTTGGACTCACGCATACTCATTTCCAAAATTGATGGTTTCCTATTTTGGACGGTTGGAACTGAGTATGAATCGTGAAAATATTGTTGACTAGGTGGAGAAGGAGGACAAGTTGGTTGATAATTATGCTCGGGGGAGGTGAATCCCCACTGACTCTGTGAAGAGTTGAAATCGTTATGGAAATTATAGTCATACGATGGGGGACATGGGTTATATTGATTCGGATAAGACCAATCCGGCACACTAGGTTGGTTAAAGTCATGATATGCCGGGTTGGTAATATCCGAAAAAGAGTTTGATGTGTAATATGGATTATTATTGAAGTTGAAAAAATTGTTATTATAGGCCATATCACACAATGGAATACAAACAAAAGAAAGAAAAACAAACAAATAAACAAACAAAGAAAAAAAATTCTAACCTAAGTTAGGATAGACCTATGACCTAGACGACTCCTAACTGGTTAGGCTGTCCACGGGAGGTTTAATGTAGACTTTGACCACAAGCTAATCAGCCAGGTCAGGGCAAGGTTGGTGGGAGGTTTTCTGTCAAAAGATGTTCCTTAATTAAATAACCACCAACCTTCGGGCTTTCGGCCCTTAATCCCTTTCCTCGACACTGATTTGACAAGAGTCAAGTTCCAACACCTTTCCCCCTTAGGATAATCTCCTAATTGAGTCCGAGATGTCCCTAGGGCCAACGTCTACTCATTTTTAGTTAGGCTTGGGTTAGTGAGTGCTTGGAATGTGATTTTTGGGCTAAGGAAGGGTGATTAAATCCCCACCTTATCTTGTTATGGGTTAGTGCCCTTAAGATAATTTTGTGCAAGTGTACAAGATATGTAAGATTCACTCAAAGCGATATAAATCAACCAAGAAGTGAGTCCTATGCTAAATGCAATGCATACGTACCTTGCTCCAGCACTCTTCAACAGTAAAAATAAAGGAATTGAAAAGACACGTGCCTAAATGCAAACGTCTAATCAATTTTTAACTTTTGCAACAAACGTTTTACTGTTGATTATTAGCAGGCTTATGTGATGGCATATAAGAAATAAAGAATTGCAGAAAACTAGAATTTGCAAAGCAAGCAGCCCTGCAAAAACCTGTTAGTAGTCAACTCGTCCTTGCCGCGGATCCGCGGCTTTTGCCGTGGAAATGCGGCAATTCAGAGGGCCCTTGGTCTCTGCTTTCTAGAGCAGAGGCCCAAGGCCACTTGTATGTCACTGCAATATTAATTTCCTGCTTTGATTGCCCTGTAACCTGCAACAGAGAAGAAAATTCGTTTTAGTTCTAAAAAATTTCAAAAAAATTCAGATTTCAATAAAAACATGTTACCCTCCCCGGCAACGGCGCCAAAATTTGATTGAGGCTAAACCTACACACAAAATACAGAATTATAGAACTTAAGAAAGGAGATGTGCAAGTGCTCAATTCTTCCGCTATAGCAAGTGGCTATGCGGGTCGTGATCCACAAGGAGGGTTTTGCGATAGAAGCGTTTACGTTCTTGTATTGAAATCGTTAAGAAAACCAAAACGATAGTTCTTCTCTGTTTTTAAAGTTAAAAAAAAGAAAAAGAGTTAATAGTTAAAGTTAAGAAGAAAGTGAGAGATGAAGAAGGTGGAGAAAAATCGGAAAGCGATGAAAAGCGACTATGTACAATGAGTCGAAAAAGAATGATAATGAAGAAGAAGAAGTGGTGATCTATACTAAAGAAATAAAAGAAAAGAAAGAAAGAAAAGTGAAGAAATACTTACTTAGGTTGATTGATGACTTACTTGGAAACCGTTGCATGTTCTACCTTTGCTTCGAAGGCGTTCAACGCATGGGTCATAAGATCGAGCTCAGTCCCCGTTCGCATTAGGTCATCAAGACGAGCAAGAATGAGGTGATACGGATCTTGAGGAGGAGAACATCACCATGAATCATCGTTGGCACTCACAAAGACTTTGTTAGACTTGTGCTTTGGAATTCACTTGCATTCTCATCAAAAACAAACAAGGTAAAGTAGAAGAGGAAGAAGAAAGCAAAAGAAAAGGAAAGTAAAGATACGAACATAAATAAAAGTTTACCTTTATTGCTTAAAACAATGAAAGAAAGGAGGAGGGTACATCGGTGTCACTCTCAACATATGCCTCTCTCTCTCTTACTTACATGAATCATCATCTAACCTAAGCTACATACAAGTTACATAAAAATAAAAACCTAAACTACAAAATGGAAAACTAGTCTAAACCTATCTCTGCATTGGCGTCCCCTTTTCAGCGCAGATACTGGCCTTTTATAGGCATAAACCACTGTACAGGATCCCGGGGAGGTCGGGGGAGCAAACGCTCCCCCTAACTCCCTAACAATGCCGCGGAAACGGCTTTTGCCTCGTTTATGCGGCCAGGGTGTGGCCAGATGGCCACACCTGTTGGTGGGTCATTTGGGATTATCTTCTGACTTATCCTTTGTTAGTTTCTTCGTTTGAGTCCCAGATTCTGACGAAATGGCCTTGGATTCTTGGCTTTAACCGATCGATTCTGAGAGGATTCTTCTCAAACGGTTTTCAACCTCTTGATTTTGCCCTGATTTAGTGAGTGCGAATTAATTCTGATTTAATTCAGAATTCTGGTGGCTTTTGGGCTCATTTCTCTTCATCTCCTTAAGGATTGGGCCTGCAAATAAATTAAACAATTAATTAGGACAATGCAGGCTTTTATTCTAAAATAAGTATGGAATATGATACTAAATATGCAATATTAGCGACCAATTAGGTCTCCTGAAAGACATTGACGCAGGCTATATGGGCGACATGGTAGGTTTTCAAAACCTTGTTGGAAGTGGCATAGCTTGTGTTGTGAGCAATTGTGCAGGTCACTTTTAGAGAAGTCTCTGAAGTGACTTTAGAGCGAGCCCCTAAAGAGCTTTGCGGTATTGCCGCATTGCCTTTGGGCTTTTGGAGCCTGAAGAGAGAAATTCTTCAAATTTCTCTTAGTCGAACTCAACAACGAGTGATTCGACCGTTGATCTAAGGAATTTGGTGTCAGCTCGTGCCACAATTTTTCTCGTCAATAGAGAAAACGATCCCCAGCAGAGTCACCATCTTTTATTCCCTCAGAAAATTTGAGTCGTGTAAAAATTCTTATTGACTGCAAAGAAGATTACAATGGATCTAAATTCGATTATAAAAGAGAGGAGGGTCTGAGTGGATCTCCTCTTTATTTAAGACTAAGTTCTTTGTGTGTCGTTGAGAGTGAAGCTTTTTCTCCATTGGCCGGCTGAACGAAATCTTCTCTTAGATCATCTTAAGGAAGCTCTCAAAAAGATTGAAATAACTCCACTTGAACGCAGCAAGCGTGAGAGTTTTCCTTTCAAAGAAAAGGAATTACTCTCTCTAAAGTTTTGAACTTTTAGGTTGCTGAATTTGCTTCCCCTTAGTTAAGAAAATCCTCCAGAAAAAAAGCTTTTTCCCTCATAGCTTTCATAGTTATTTATAGGGGGATTCAGAGGTAGAATTGTCCCCTAGAATCCCTCCATAATGGAGATTAACTCTCCACATTATGTGGGTGTTAATTAACCCAGTAATGGTGTCAGTTACAACAAATATGCGGGTCTCGCATTGAACGCGGACCTCGCTTTATTGTTAGATGTGGAGCTCACAGGCTTCTCAGGATTGCGTTTGAGTGAGAATACAGAGCTTACAGGCTCGCTTTAGAGCTACTCAGGCTCATGTTTGTTGAACAGCCGCGTCTAACTTTTGAACGCGACCCTCGCATTTTCTGTATGATGACATCCGCGTTTGGGTTGAGATCCATTTTCACGTTTGACTTAAGACTCGCATCTGAGTTGGGAGTGACCCTCGCGTTTGGTAAGTTCCATGTCCAAGGCTATGTTCACAGTGATTTTAGACAGCCTACAAAGATCAGCAGCAAAATCAATGTAATGTGGTTTATACATTGCGGTCGGGAAAATAAGTTGATAATTAAGTGTCGATGCCACCCAATCCCATTCAGCAAACCATACACAAACATTCACTTCTTTTAGTTTCACTCCATCCAAATCTGACGAATCTAAAAAAGACAAGTTAGCCGATCAAGTGCACAAGCCTATAGTTCCATTCCTAAATAGGCTTAAGAATAATAAACAAAATGCACACATAAAATACTTGAGATGTATAATCAAGTGAAAATAATGTGTCACTTCTTAATGCTATCCAACAAGTCCCATCATATGCAAAATTCCTTAAGGACATACGCACAAGAAAAGAAAGACTAATGTACCCAATAAAATCTTCTTAGCCACTAACATTAGTGAGCTACTGTCAGATCTGATCCCTATCAAGTACAAAGATCTGGGTTGTCCTACCATTGCTTGCACAATAGGGCAAGTCAAATTAGTCATGCACTCCTTGATTTGGGAGCAAGTATCAATTTGCTTCCCTTCTCAGTATACCAGCAACTCGGGTTAGGCGACCTTGTCTTACCGATATCCAATTGGCTAACCGGTCAATTAAAGTTCCCAAGGGAAAAAATTACTGATGTCCTTATCTTGTCGGGGAGTTCATCTACCTCATTGATTTCATTATTCTTGAGACACAATCTATGTCTAATCTTAGGTCTCAACTCTCGTTATCTTAGGGCATCTATTCCTTACTACTGCTAACGCAATTATCAATTGTAGGAACGGATCCATAAGGTTAACCTTTGGAGACATGACTAGAGAAGTCAATGTTTTCAACCAAGGAAAGAAAACCCATAATATAGAGGATCAAACATTTGAAGTTAACCTCATTAAAAACTTAACGAGTGAACATAGACAAGAATGGATCTAGAAACTGAGAGTGAATTCGAATTAGAGTTTGTGGATTTCAACCTCGATCAGATTGTCGAGTTTGCTGTGAATTGGACATCGAACCCTATTTTACCAAATTTGGAGCCAACAAACTTGACTCCTTCCTCCATTGGGTCTTCCCCTTCTATAAAATTGAAACCTTTGCCTAAACATCTCAAGTACATTTATTTAGGTGAACAAGAACTCTTCCAGTCATCATAGCATCACATCTGACTGTTGGGCATTAAGAAAGTCTCATGTCAGTTCTTGAGAAATATAACGAAACCATTGGTTGACCACGACCGACAGAAAGGGATTGAATCTAGCTATAGTTCAACATCACATTCATCTAAATGAAGAAGCGACACCAAAAAAAACCCCACAACGTAGGTTAAACCTTATAATACAAGAGGTTGTTCATACTGAAATTTTGAAACTCTTAGATAATGGGTTCATTTATCCTATTTCTGATAGCCAATAGGTCAGTCACGTCCACGCTGTTCCGAAGGAATCTGGTTTCACTATAGTAGAAAATAGAAGAAAGAGTTAGTCCAAACTTGACTCCCCATAAAGATTGGGTTTGCATTGACTATAAGAAGCTAAATGTTGCAACTCTTAAGGACCACTTTTCACTTCACTTTATTGATAAAATGCTTGAACGTAGCTGGTCACGAGTATTACTATTTCTTGGACAGTTACTCGGGGTACAATCAAATTCCTAAAGTTTCAGAGGTCCAAGAGAAGACTACGTTCACATGTCCATTTGGGACTTTGCCTATTGTCGAATGCCTTTCGGTTTGTGTAATGCCCCAACAACGTTTTAACATTGCATGTTGAGTCTGTTTTCCTGACATGGTGGAATGATTCCTAGAAATTTTCATGGATGATTTCTTCATTTATGAAAATTCATTCGATCAATGTCTTCACCATTTAGAACTTGTCTTCCAACGTTGTGCCGAGAAAAATTGACACTAAATTGGAAGAAATGCCATTTCATGGAACAAATGAAATTGTCTTGGGACATGAAATCTCAAAAAGAGTTTGAAGTGGATAAAGCAAAGTTTAATATCATAGCTAAGGTTTTGATACCTAAATACATGAAACATATCCGATCTTTCTTAGGACATGCCGGATTCTATCGTAGGTTCATTAAAGACTTTAGTTAAACTGCTAGATCCTTGACTAACATTTTAGCTAAGGATGTATCTTTCACCTTTGATGAAGGATGTTTTATTTTTTTGGAGAAGCTTAAGAAATAACTTATTTCTGTAATCATTTCTGCCCCAGATTGGCCAAAGTCGTTCGAGATCATATACGATACTTCAGATTTTGCCATAGGTGCTATCTTAAGACAACGCATTGATAACAAGCAGTATGTGATCTACTACTCAATTAGGACTCTCAACAATGCCCAACTAATGTAATATCCCCTAACTAATAATGTTTATTTATTTTTATTAATTTTATTTAAATTTACATATTATTATTGATTAATCTATTTTGTGCAAGAGTATAAATACATGTATATATATAATAATATATGTTCATGATTTGTATCTATACAGATAAGAGTGTATTTGCAAATATATATTATAAATTATATATAAATTGATTTATAACTCATCTTTTGACTATTTTCTTACAAATATAATTTAAAGTTATTATTGATAATAACTACTATTTTATTAGTTATAGTTTATAATTCTTATTGTTGATACATATTTATGTGTATTAGGATATTTAAATCATTTTTCATGTAGGCTATTACTACAAATTGTTATTAATATCTATTATTATTAATTATTTGTTTGAGATTGTTATTAATGTTTAATTGTTGTTATTGTTGTTATTATTTCCTTATTATTTCTTGAACCCAAACCCATAACCTATTACCCATTGAGACCCATTACCTAATCTATACCCATACCCATTATTGATTCCTACCCAAACCCACATCCTTTAAACCCAATAACCCAGTATCTCTCCTTCTATATAATCCTATCATTTACCCTAATCCTAAAACCTAACCCTAATCGCCTCACCCCTACACAGCCAGCCGCCACCCATGGCTTAGCAACCCCATGCCGAGTCATATGATCTTGCATCTCCGAGCGATCCTCCTTCGTCACCATGCCAACCGAGCGCTACCCCCTTGCCCGCCCTCCGCCGAGGTCCGCGAGCTCCGCTCCACCCCACGCACGACCCTTACACCCATGCCTCCACTGGCCAATCATGTCTTATGATAGCGACACACCCACAGAGCTCCTCCCCTTGTCGTCGTGCCTCCTCCCTCTTCCACGAGACCTTGCCGGAGTCTAGAGCACTCGCCTTTTCGCCAACCGGCAGCCCTCACAACCCCCTTTCGCACTCCCATCCTCCCCCATGGACCCGAGCATAACTCTCCCCTGCGGATCCCCCTCCGCCATACACTCCAGCACCCCTTGATCCTCCATGCTCCGTCGTTGGACCACCGCTGCAACCCGATCTTCTCCACGGGCACTCCGGCAATCCGTCGTGCCCATCCACGGCCTTTGTCTCTACCGGCGAGCAACCGCATTGTTGTGTCTTCCCCTTTTATGTTAGTTTCCTCCTTCCTTCTTTTCTCTCTCTGTTCTCTCATTTGATGTACAATGTGTGTGATGTTAAATGATTATGTGTGTATTAATATTTGTGTGGGTGTATTTATGTGTTTTGTATATGTTTGTGTGTGATTGTGTAAATAAATGTGTGTGTGCGTGACGTGTGTGCGCGTGAGTATGTGCTGTGCAAGAGTGTTATGCAAATAAATGTGTGTGTATAATTAAAGTGTATGTAGGTGTATGTTTGTATGTACGTGCGTGTGAATATGTGTTGGGTGTGTGCGAGTATACATGCATGTGTATTTGGAGTGTGTGTGTCTATGGTTTCTACATGTGTGGGTGTATGCCCGTGTACGTTTGTGTACGTGTGTGTGTACATACAGGTGTGTGTGTGTTAATTTTTCTCTCTCTGTATATGGTTGCATGGTACAGAGATATGGACCCATTTGGTGAGATTTGGACTCGTTGTAGAAGATTCAGAATTGTGTTCATTGTGGACCCGATACACTAGCGATTCGAAGACCAACGTATGAGATGATCCGAAGATCAGTACTGGTTCGTGCTGTGAAGACAAGACAATAATTCAGATTGGATTCAAAATCACGGCATCTCATGTGAGTGCTTATTCTTATATCATTTACTTAATTACTATTGCCAGTAGGTGTTCATATATCTATCTGTATCATTTCATGTGACCATCTGATATATTTTATTAGTATGATTACCTGTATCACTTCATGAGATATAGCGAGTGTTTACTTTTACATTATTGTTAATTATCATTATCTCCTGTTTAATTATTATCATGTTCCGATATTGTTTATGTTTTTTAATTACTGTTCATGGCCATGTTCACTTCGATGATACCTATATCTGAGTAGTAGTGTTTGCAACTAGATTGTACCCGATAAATTGTCGACTAGATACTGAGTTAACTATTCAGTAGTTGATACTTGAACCTATTAATGGATTTAATTGGAATAAAGTTGAATCGAGATTGGGACAGATCAGACTCGTGGAATAGTAAACCTTAAAGATGTATAGTAGATTACTAGACTTGTATTGTTATACAAAGGGAGAGTTTAGATAGACTATAGATGATAGATCAGATGTAGCTTGATATTTATATGTTTATGAATTTTTTTGTCTTATCACTGAGATATTCTTATTCTATCATTTCGTGTATAGATTGTTTACCATTTTAGATTCAAGATTATTTGTGGTATATCTTAGACTGTGACTTGACTGGGTCTAGTAATTAGCCTAGTGCGTGTTTATAGATAAGTGGTATATTTCATGTGAACTATTTATTAGGAAACTGTCTAGTGATTATTTATATTGGAATCTTTTGGATATTAAGGACGATAGAATAGGATGCTACTTTACTAGAAGACTGATTTTTCTTGATGTTTGGATCTATGTATTGACTTAGTTAGAGTTGGAGTTGACCTGAGGTGTATATTCTTTATGCTGGATCTTGTGATTGATCTTGATAGAAGCGAGAGTGTGTGATGATCTTGATCAATAATCTTACTGCTATTCGATAATGAGAAGATGATTAGATGTAGCTGACTGTTTATGTGAGACCCTGATATCTTGGTAACTAGATAATGGATATACTGATAATATAAGGGACTAGAATAGATCGACAGGAACGAGATAACTGATTATTGATTTATTGAGGTGATGGTTTATCTTATCAGATACCTGAATAGATTGATACTTGATGTTCACATGACTATTGAAACTATAAGTCAATGGATCAGTTATTGTTATATACAGTATATGTAAATCAGATTGTACATCAATTAGACAGTATATGACTTGTCATTGTACTACTTCATGTTACTAAAAATTACTGGAAAAATATTGTCAAACAATAACACATGTATTGTTCTATTGTTTTACGGTTTACACAGTGATATTGTCTTCATTATTATTGTTAACATCATTGACATTGTAACTGTAACTGTATCATTCCTGTAATTGAAATAACATGAATATTGATTGATCTAAATAATAATATAATTGACAACTTATATCGAGATTGGGAAAATTGATGAAGGAGACTGTCTGTATTTTGGGTGGACCTAGGATACATATTGTGCAACCAAGATACGGTTCCACTGCAAGATTTCAGAGGATGACTGACATCCCGTATTGTTCATATTATTATTGTTATTGACTACCTAGCGGAAGGACCTGTTTCAGCGCCAGGTGATTGGGTCATAGTTCCGGGTATGTACGGAACCTACCTAAAGCATAGATAATGTCTCCATCTATTAATTTCAATAATTAGAATCTCAATTGACACGTGTGGTAGACGTAATATGGGATGCATCTATTGCATGTAGCAATTGGTGTTTGCTGACATAATTAATAATCACAAGCTGTGTATACTGTACTGTTATTAACTTATCGTACTGTGACGGACTCCTGATGATACATATGACCAGACCGTATACTTGATTATAGCATTGATAGACTTTATTATTGTTCTTTTATGTTTAGCATATTATTTCAGTCTTATTTCTGTATCTATTTTCATAGTCTGCTCACACGTTATATGCATGTGCACCTTCTTTTTTTATTTTACACACTCATTGGGTCGCTTTCTGATGTTAGATTTGCATGTCTAGATATTGGATGTTTTATTTTATTAATCAGGTGTTCAATGAGACTGGACATGTTGCGAGGAGCTGGAGTTTCTCTGTACCTATTTTGGTATTCTTGTCTTCCTTTTTATTAATGTTTCTGTAGTCTCTTGATTCCATACATATATATATACATATACATATGTATATACATATGTGTGTGTGTACACACACACACACAGATGTATATATATATGTATATATATATACATATATATATAGAGAGAGAGAGAAAAATGTATATCAGCCAACGGCTGAGAGACCCTCTCAGCCTGCGGTGACGTGGCACATTATTAGCCACACTAGAAAGGACGCCCCGCCTATTGAAACAGTTGAAATTACTAAATGCCCCTGCGGTAAAAGACAGTGGATCTGTATAGTTTATTATTTTTTTATATTTCTGACGTTAGTCAATATTGTCACAATTATCTTTTATAACTGCGGCCAAACTGCGACCAATTTCATCAGATCACGTAACTAATTTGAATGCTTCTTTATTAATTTTTTTGTTTACTAATTTGAAATTTACTGATTTTGAATATAGTCACAGTTTACTTTTTCGCATGTAATGTATAAATTATTATTATTTTTTTTTACATATTGAATGCGGATAAGGACTGCGACTATGATCGCAGTGCTTAACGAGAGCAAGTCGTGGACGTATTTTTTTGCTAGGTTAAATGTAATAACGGTGACTAAGAACTGATAATATTCTCACTTTACGTATTATTTTATATATTTGTTCTTCACTGTGACTGTTGTCTCAGCGCCTACAAACTATTAAACTTTTTTTTTACATATAGCATGCGATCAAGGACTGCGACTATGGTCGCAGTACTCACGACAACATTTTTTGTGGATGAATTTTTTGCTAAGTTAAATGTAATAACGGTGACTAAGGACTGATACTATAGTCGCAGTTTACGTATGATTTTATATATTTTCTCTTCACTGTAACTGTTGTCTCAGCCGCCTATAAACTACGAATTTTTTATTTATTGCATGCGAAGTAGGACTGCGATTATGGTCGCAGTGTTTAAAGACAGCAGTCGCAGTTTTCTAATTTGTGATATACAGTGAAATATACAGTGAAATATACTGATTTGAGAGGACTGCGATCATGTTCGCAGTATTATCTGTTTATATAGTTTAATTTTGGACTGCGACCATGGTAGCTGTTTTTAACTTTATTGAATGCAAAATGATCAAACTGTTTATGACTGGACAGCGACCGTGGTCGCAGTTTCATATGTAATTATTATATGAGTACTGCGACCATTATCACAGATAAGATGCAGAAATAATAACTATACGGTATACTTTATATGTATTTTAAAAATATGAAAGATTATTTTACAGATAGAAGTAAATTTTATTATAACATAATATGGTCAGAAAGAGACCTTACAAAAAAAGAGCATTAAAAGCTCTTAAAAGAAGACAAAATAACGTTGAATATCAGAAGATCAGAAAATCCTAATCCTCGTCGTCATCACCATCATAAGAAGATTCGTCGTTTTCATTCTCCTCGTCTTCCTGTTCATCACTTATTTCCTCATCATCTTCCTCTTTTGAGGGTTTTTTGGTTCATCGATAGATTCCCAGAATGGATCGTCTCTATCAAGCTCTTCGTCCGATCCGTGTCGAGAAAGCGAGCTCCAGCATCAGAGGACACGCTTTCATCAAGCATGTCTCTGTCAAGTGGCAGAGGAATAATTTCCTCCTCACTAAGCCCCATGAAAACTTCATCATCCTCATGAAGAGGAGGATCAGTTAAAATATTATTTGATGTAGTGAGACAGTCAAAAGGAGTGAAGTCCAGACTGGTATCAGATTCACTAGAATACCCTGAAGAAAGAGGACCGGTGGGGGAATGATTGAAGTTGAAATCTGAGTGTTCAGAGGAAGAAGATGGGGAAGACATGATTCAAGAATGAATTGTTTTCTGAAAGTTTTTGAAATCAAATTGAAAAGGAAGAGCAAAAATATAGTTTTTAGATATGAGATAATATATTAGTTACAAGCACTATATAAAGGTCAATATGTGAAAGAACATGAATAGTAATAATAATGTTATAGGTGACGGTTGAGTATTGGAAGAAGTGGTAAAAAAAAATTAAATATTTAATTGAAGAGTTATAGCGGGAGAATCTGAAGAGTTCCTTTTTTCCAGAGGTTTACTACGTGAAGTACAAATTAACTTTTATAGAATTTTTTTTTATATCTTTAGATTACGTATGGTGCACATCTTTCTTTTATCGAGATTAATATTAGTGCATCTCTTTTTTCGAGACTGTTGTTGTATCACGGTAGATAGAATATTAATTACTTCATTTAATTCAGTGTAATTAATATAGTATTTTATAAGATGTGATATACGCGAACTGATCTCAGGGTCGCTGGCTAATATATTTGTAAAATTATCAAAAATCTGTTACATAAGGCATGCGAAAAAGATTGCGACTTTGGTCGTAGTGCTAAAAAAAGATTGCGACTTTGGTCGCAGTGCTGAACGAGGTCGCAGTACTGAACGATAGCATGTTTCGTCTGTTATTTTTATGTGAATAAGGAATGCGACTAGGGTCACAGACGTGATATAAAATTGAAAGTTATATTATATTAAGTCTGCAACCATGGACGCGGTGATAGAAAGTTTTGTTATACTATGACTGCGACTAGTGTCGCAGTCGTCATATAAAATTGAAAGTTATATTATATTATGTCTGCGACCATGGTCGCAATGTTCGAAAGTTTTATTATACTATGATTGCGACTATGATCGCAGACTTTGTAAAACGGTCAAAATTTTGTTACATAAGGCATGTGAAAAAAGACAGCGTCTGTCGTCGGAGTGCTGAACGATATCATGTTTCGTCTGTTATGAATTTTTTGTGTTTAAGGAATGCGAATAATTAACCATTGTATTTCATTATTTTTTTACACTGTGCATTTGTAATAGAAAAATCAATATACGGTTGTCCCACATTAAATTTCATTTTTCTATACATTTCTGTTTCTTTTATTAAACCTATATGAGTTGAAAATAACACGAAATAAAATAATATAAAAATTAAATAAAAAACAATAGTTTTTTTATGTTTCAAACATGTTTTTTACTTTTCAATGATGCTGTTTATTTCACATTATCTTGATCCAAATTTTTTCTATTATATTTTCGATGTAGTAGAATTAGAAATTTTATAACTGTAGATATATTCAACTGAAAATTCTTAGGTAAATTTTGTTTGTGGATGAGTTTATGCTAGTTTAGAAGTAAAAAAAGGGTATTTTTATCAATTTGATTCACGATTCTTTAGGCGGGATTTTTTTAATTTTTTTGGCGCCTACACTTTGCGACCGATATGTGGCATATATTCAGCCACGTCACCGCCGGCTGAGAAACTCTCTCAGCCGTCGGCTGAGGTACAGTAACCCTATATATATATACACACACACACATATGTACATATATACATATATACATACATATATATATATATATATATATATATATATATAATATATATATATATATATATATATATATATATATATATATATGTATGTATATATATGACTCATCATTATACCATTTTCGTATACATTGTTATCTTGTGTAGACATTTATATGTGTATTGCAGTAATATTGATTCATCATAGATTTCTATATAGCTTGTTCAAGTTACTTTAGGCTTAGCATGTATATGTGGGGTATTCTCCTCACGTATATACGTAGCTAACTCTCGTCGCGACTCCGTTTGCACGTATTTTAGGAAGCGGGGCGTGACAACTAAACTACACTCCAATCAAGAAGGAATTCTTGACGTAGTGTTTGCTTTAGAGAAATTCCGACCAGAGCTACTTGGGACAAAAACCACCATCTTCATCAATCATTCTGCACTTAGGTACCTAATGCTTAAGAAGGATGCCTAAGTCCGACTCATTCGTTGGATCCTCCTTCTTCAAGAATTAATCACAAAATTTGAGACAAAAAGGGCGTAGAAAATGTTGTCACCGACCATCTCTCTCGTATCCCCAATACCCCTCACAATGAATTGCATATTAATGATGACTTTTCTGATGAACAACTCTTAGTTGTCTTTAGGGAACCTTGTTTTGCCGATATAGTGAACTACTTAGTCACAAACCAAACTCCATCTTATTGGTCTAAATAAGATGTCACCGGTTCTTATCTCAAGTTCGATATTTGTTTTGGTAACCATATCTTTTCAAGTACTGTTCTGACCAAACTATTAGGAGTATATTCCCGATGAGAAAATCAAGAGTGTTATGTCCTTTTATCACGAGCTTGCATGCGGTGGATATTCTGGTCCTCGTAAAATTGGCGAAAAAGCGCTACAAAGTGGGTTCTATTGGCCCACTTTATTTAAAGATGCCTTTGAATTTTGCAAGACATGCCCTATATGTCAAATTGTAGGAAGGGTCTCGAAACAAAATATGATGCCTCTCAATATAATTCTAGAAATAGAACTTTTTGATGTTTGGGGTATTGACTTTATGGGTGCTTTTGTAATTCATTTGGAAACCAATACATATTGGTTGTTATGGACTATGTGTCCAAATGGGTAGAAACTATTCCTAGCAAGACGAATGGCAACAAGGTTGTTGTCAAGTTCTTGAAAGAGAACATATTCTTGCGCTTTGGAACCCCTCGAGCCATAATTAGCGACAGTGGCACTCATTTCTTATAGAACTTTTAAAGCTCTTATGTGAATATACCATAACACCCAAATTGTCTACACTTTATCATCCTCAAACTAGTGAGCAGGTAGAAGTCTCCAATAGACAAATTAAATTTATTCTGAAGAAGACTGTGAGCAAAATCGGAAAGATTGGTCTACCAAACTGGTAGATGTCTTATGGGCCTACAGGACCGCTTTCAAAATGATTCTAGGGATGTCTCCTTATAGGTTAGTCTTTGAAAAGGCTTGCCACCTACCTATTGAGTTAGAGCACAGGGCCTTATAAGCAATAAAGCAACTAAAGTTTGATTTAGACAAGGCCGATGCCCTTCAAAAATTGCAAATTTTCGAATTTGAGGAATGAGGCCTATGAAAATGCAAAAATCACTAAAAATAGAGTTAAGATCTTTCATGATAAGTTTATCATAAGGAAAACTTTTGTCCCCGGACAAAAGTCTTACTCTATAATTCTAAACTTCATCTCTTTCTAGGGAAGTTAAAGTCAAGATGGACTGGGTCATTCATTGTGAAAACTGTGTTTCCACACGGTGATGTAGAGATCAGCGACCCCAAGAACAGGAATGACTTAAAGGTAAATGGTCAACGCCTAAAACCTTTCTTAGAATCGGTGCCTATAAATGAGACGGCACGGTGTACCAGTAATATCACCTCTTTTACATTTAATTTCATGCATCTATACATTTTTTCATACATGAGGGATAATGCATGAGATAGGTAGGGGGCACTAACATTTAACATAAAAAAACATAAAAAATTAAAATATAGAAAAAAATAAAAAAATCCTTTTTAAAGCGAGAAACAATATTTTGATATATTTTTGTACAAAACATTAAGTTAATTTTAAGGAATAAGAGAATAAAAATTAGGATTTCTTATACTTGGTCAAAATAAAATTATTTGTTTGATTTTTAGGTTTAGGAAGAAAAATTGGAAAAATAATTTAGTCTTGATTTTTACCTTGATAAATATGGATACTTTATACACACACATACTTAGAGTTCAGCAAGATTCTCATTCCTTATAAAATAAATAAATAAATATTTTTTTGTTTTTATAAAAAATCCTCTAATTAAGCTGAGTATTTGTGCCTTATAAAGCATAAGTATCTGCGCCTAAAAAGTGGTCCACCTTACAAGTATAATCATTAGTTTTGTGGCCTTGTTTGCTCAAATCCTTAAGTCTGAGGGGTATTTTCTCACCCGTGCTCTAAGACCGTCCGGTTTGGGAGTCACCGATCTTAGGCTCGTTACATGGGAAAATTAGAAAGCCTAACAGAACTAAGAAATATCACTAAATATATATATATATATAATATATATATATATATAATAAGGCATAGGAATTGGAGTTGAAGAATGCTGAGCAAAAATTTCAAGGTCACAAGGTGCATATGACTTAGGGTAAAATAATAGACTAGATGAGGAACACAATTTTAATCCTTACCTTTAATGATTATAAGTTTTCGAATAGAGACTAAGTTTAGGAATGAACAATTTGATGAACGTATGACTAAAAATTACTTAAGTTTTTTCAAAAGTTTGTCAAATTTCTTCTCTATCTTAAAAAAGAATTTTCAAAAGTATTAACATTTTGTTTTATGGATTTTGTGGGTGTAAAAATCTCACGAGATAAAACTCATCCTCTAGAGATAACCTAGAGGTTTAACGGCTTGTTGCGTGTACTAAGTGTGACCGTGATTCTTACGAAAGTGAGTTAGATTAGAATTAGTTTAGTTTTTTTCATTTGTTTTACTCCAGGGCGAGCAAAAGATAAGTATGAGGGTGTGATTCATTCTCACATTTATTGTTTATGAAATATTTGCTACTTAATTCTATTTTTGCTTAGTGATGTGCAGGCCTCCATAAATAAAAGAATAGAAGAAAGATGCCCAAAACCAAAAAAACCAATAAAAATTCTGGGATAAATCAAATCAAGTTTGGAGATAAGGGGAGAATTCAAATAAAATTGATTATAGATTGCTCTCCAAGTCAAGAGAAGAAAGGATATTATCTTAATATTCAAAATTTAAATTCAAATTCTGAAGATATAACTCTTGATAGATGGATGAGATAAAGTCAAAACTCAAAACGCAGCCCCCGTCTCCACAGGATTGTCGCGTCTCCCCCTTTCTAGCTGCGGAAACGCATCTATCTTATGGATGTTTGTTTAAGGGTTGGGTGTACACCTCGACTAGGAGTCTATCCAAGATTTCTACTATAAATACAGAGCCAGAGCAGAGGAAAAAAGAGTATTCTAGAGATCAAAAAAATTACGATTTTCTATAGTTTTTTTCCTCTGAAATTTAGTTTTTACTTTCTAGGTTTTAGAAAAAGAGAGATTTTGTGAAAAAGAGGAGGCTATTATACTTAAAGTGATAGATCAATACAAAGGTTTCTCGGTTCTTCTCCTTAATCTTGTTCTTTATTTAATTGCTCTCTTTACGTATGCAATCTTTTATTCCATATAACATGCTTAATTTAAATTCAATTATGAGTAGCTAAACTATCTTTATAGCTTGCTAAGCTATAACCGCTAATAGCATCTAATGTTTAAATAGATAATCCGATTGAATCATTGGTATGCCTAATCCAAACCTGCCGAATAGCGAGTGTTCTTGAAGGCACAGGACGATGGATAATTAGATCAATTATTTGGTGATATGAGTTAAGGGTTTTTCTTACTCTATGCTTGATTAAAAAATCTTGATAGTTTAATGTTAGATTTTGACATAGTGTTATTTCAAGTAGGATTTAATCTTTCATCTTATTTGCCTTACTTGATCTTTATGCAAATTCCTTGATAGAATTGCTTATGTCAAAAGTGAAGAAATTATTGTTTAAACATTAGCATGTTAGTTGTGGTAGATTACTAAGTTGTGATCTTTTCTCATAACCAAAAACATATCTTTTAAAGTTATCTTACTTAGTTTTAAAGACCAAAAATCAAAACAAACACTTTTCTTTTTCTATTTTCTTTCTTAAAAGAAGATTGCTTTTAGAACTTAACCGAAATGCTTGCATCGCATCCTTCCCTGTGGATTCAGCCGCTTAGCCACTAGTTATTGCGGTTAAATTGTGAAAGCCAGAGATACACTTCCGAACATCGGATAACATCTTTTTGAACTCTGGTTTTTCAATAATCAGGTTGCCACTATCTACTATAGGAGGTAAAACTCCCATGGAGGTTTGGTCAGGGAAGCTGCTCAAGACTACGATTCACTTAGGATATTTGGATGTCCTGCCTATTACCCAATCAAGGAAGATAAGTTGAATTCAAAAGCAAAGAAAGGTGTGTTTTTGTGGTTCAAAAGAGGTGTTAAAGGCTACAAAATATGAGACTTGGAAGACAAGAAGACTATTTTGAGCAAGAATGTCACATTCGATGAGGTTTCAATGATGAAGCCTACCGACTCTCAGCATGTGGAGAGTAAGAAGATCACAGAGGTATCGCATCAGGTGGCGAGTGATGCCACTCCATGCACTCCAAGTAGTTCGGTATCGTTCGAGATTCCACTGACAATGGCACGGGATGAGAATCATGTAGCCAATGAGGATACTAAAGACATTAAGAATCAAGGTCAGGTTATGAGTCAGGTCTAAGATTCTGTTGCAACTGGATGAGGTAGAAGAAACCTGATCGAGCCAAACCTTGCACAGAAAAATACAGAATTTTAGAATAGTGCTTGGTCCTCAATGCTACCGTGTAGCCTAGGGCTAACAGGTCGTGATCCACAGAGTGGAACTGCGATGGAAGCAATTAAGTAAGTTTCTTCTTTTAATACACAAAAACAAGTTTAAAAAGTTCTTTTCTCAGTTTTAAAAGAAAGTAAAAATAGTTAAAGCTGATCTAAATTAAAGGAAATCCAATGAATTGAAGAAGATGGTTTTGTTATTAATTAAAAAGAAAAAAATGAGTTCAAAGAAAAAGAAATAAAAAGAGAAAGTGTTGATTTTGAAATCGTTATATTACACTAAGAAAGAAAAAGAGATAGTGAAGGAGTAATTACCCTTACCGTTGAATCATAATGAATACTTTCCTTTGTGTGAATAGAAAGAAATACATTGAACGCGATGCTTGGCAAGATTGAGTATGATGAAGAAAAGTAGAAAACTCAATTGATGTCACTTCAATACAATTCTCTCTTGAAAAAATATTACATCAGTGTCAATCTAATTACAATTCTTTTTCTTCTTCTCTCATGTAACTCTCTAACCTAAAATAAAAATGAAAATTATATTGAAAAAGAAATAAAAACTTAAACTAAATCTCTCTGCTAGAATTCCCCCCTCTGCCTCTGAATATGCAGGTATTTATAGGAGAAATAGAATAGGGGTATGAGTACGAAGATAGGGTAGCAAACACTCTCCCATATTTATATGGATAGCCGCGGAAACGTGTCAAACCGCATTTTTGTGGTAAGATCGCAGCCGTAGGGTCAGGGTCTGGGTGTGAGTGTGTCCGTTAATTCTTCCTCTATCTTTCTATCTTCTTGGATTTTAAATTTTTGCTCCATATTGATGATTTATCTCTTATCCTCAGTGAAACTGATATGGTCTTCTTCTAATCTATTTTCTTTGAATTTTAATAATATTATCTCATCTAATATACCCGGTCTTCAGATAAGATTACTTCTAGAACCTCTAGATTTGAATCAATCCCCATTGATTTGAATTTTTGGATTTAATTGGATAGGATTTGTGCTTATCTTCTCTCTATCCTATCCTGCATGAATTTAGACATTAAGATAAGTGAGTTGTAGAAATTATTACAGAATAAATATAGAAATACAGTAAAAATTATGCAAAATATGTGTCCAAACACACCCCATACCTATCCTTTACTCATCCTCGAGCAAAACAAAGAGAAAAGAAAACTAAACTGACCTTAACCTAACTCACTTTTGTAGAATCACGGTTGCACTTAGCACGTGCAACAAGCTGTTAAATCTCTAGGTTATAAGTTTTATCTCATGAGAGTTTTTAGTGGATTGCACATACAAAATCCATAAAGAAAGAAAAAATGTTTTAGTATTTCAAAACGCATTTTGAAGGAAAAAATATTTGTAGTATTAATGTAAAAAATTCAAGTAATCTATAAGTCACAAGATTATCAAAACTTAGTCATTCCTAAACTTAGTCTTTATTCAAAAACTCGTTTTCAATCAAGATAAGGATTTAAAATTGTATTTCTCATCTAGTCTATTATTTTACCCTAAGTTATATGCACCTTATAACCATAAAAATTTGACTCGGGATTCTTCAACTCTAATTCTTATGCCTTATTATTATTATTTATTTTTTCATTTATGGCGGTAGTATCTCTTAGCCCCATTAGGCTTTCTAATTTGCCCATGTAACTAGCCTTAGTCGATGACTCTCAACCGGACGATTTAGGGTACCAGGTGAGAAAATACCCCAAGGACTTAAGACTCAAGCAAACAAGGCCACAAAACTAAGGAGTTTTATTTTTATGAACCACTTTTAGGCGTGAATACTTATGCTTTATGAGGCACAAATATGCAGATTAATCAGAGGATTTTTTATATAGTAGATTTTTTTAAAAAAAAGGCTAAGAAACCTTTGTTTTAGAATCTTAAGTGTGTAAATGTATAAAGTATGCATATTTCATCAAGGTAAAAATCAAGACTAAATTACTTTTTCAATCTTCTTCCTAACCTCAAAATCAAACAAATAATTTTATTTTGACCAAGTATAAGAAATCCTAATTATAATCCTCTTATTCATCAAATTAACTTAATTTCTTACAAAATAAGTCAAAGTACTATTTTTTTTTCAAAAAGTTTTAAGAAAGGATATATATATATATATATATATATATATATATATATATATTAGTATAAACCTAAATTAGTATGTTAGTAAACTCTCCCCCACACCGAACTCATGCATTGTCCTCAATGTATGAATGAAATGCAATAATACATGGAATAGTTGAAAAGGAAAGAAAATTGTCACCTCAAGGTTGTGGTTCCGGTGGTGGTCTCATTGGACCAAACGTTTCTGCCTAATCTAGATACTGTGAATTTTCATGGAACCCACCTTTCATGACCTCTTTCCTATTAACATTTTATACTCTACAATATGAATAGGATTATGTAAGATTCTAGCATGAACCTTTTCCCGGTTATATGACCAATCTTGGGATATCATCACAGAGTTATTTTGATCTAAAACTTGGTCCAACAATGGAATGTGATTTTATGGAATGAATGATTTGGACTCAACAATGAAAAGAATAGGAACCAAAACTGACTTAGGAATAAAACTCAAATCGAGTTTCAGTTCGAGAGTCAGAGTTGGTTCATGAGTTTGGTCCAAATCATAGACTTGAAGTTCACATTCATTTTTCAACAATGGAATGTAACTATTCAAAATAGGTGGTTCATGTTCAAGCTATATAGGGATAGGAATCAGTGTTGGCTTCAGAATTGGTCCAAATCGGGTAAAGATACCAGAATCAGCATAGATTCAAAAGTGAAACTGAATCACAACATTTAGAGTTGATATCAGATTCATCTTCAAGTTTAATATCATTGAATTGAAAATTGCTAATTGTCAATGATTTGGTATTAGTCAAGTTCAAAGTTTGTGGTGAAATTGAATCTTCGTCATAGTCTTCAAGATACCATGATTTTGGTTTCCATCAATATGGCTAGAAGTATCAGGAATAGTCAAGGATAGGGTAGGAGAGTTTCCTCATCTTATGCATGTTTCCAATCGACTAAGTCTTGATTTTATCAGATAAATAGACTGGGTAAAGGAATCTTGCTTCGAATCATGGATTCCATACTCTCTTCGAAGTCAACAGGTTCTTCTTGTTGTGGTGGGACGTGAAAATTAGATAGGAATTTTAGATCTGGGAATTGTTTGAGAGAATTGAGCTCAATTAAATTTGCACTTATCGTGTGGACTCAAGGAAGGATTCAATACTATTTTCTAAAGAAGAATTTTCTTCTATAGGTTGGTCTTAGTATGGAGTATATGAAGCTGTTTGTTAGTGATTAAGGAAAACCTGCACAAAGAAAATACCGAATTTCAGAACTTAAGAATAGAAAGTGCAAGGTACTCTATAGCGAGTAGCTATGCGAGTCGCGATCCACAAGAAGGGACTGCGATGAAAGTATTAAGTAAGTTCTTTTTCCCTTTAAATTTACAAGAACATGTCAGGAATTTCTTCTCAGTTTTAGAAAAAGAAAAAAATTAAAAATGAAATGGTTAAGTTAAAAGAAATGAAGATGGAAGATAAATATGGTGGTGTTGATTTAAGAACTAAGTTAAAAAGAAGAGAATTAAAGTGATAAAAGAAGAGTGATTTTAAAGTGGAATTCTAAACTAACAATTAAAAAAAATAAACTAAAGAAAAGTTCACATACCTCTTGTGTTGATTACCGTACCTTTGATTGTTGGCAAAAGCTTACCTTGCTTCGGAGGCAATCAATGCATAATCCATAAGATCGAGCTCAATCCCCATTAACATTACATCATCAAAACGAACAAGAATGAAATGATACAGAATCTTGAGGAGGAGATCATTATCATGAAATATCGGTGGCACTCACAAACACGGCTATACCGATGCTACTAGATTCACTTGGATACTCATCAAAACCAAAAGAGGAAACTAGAACAAGAAGAAGAATATAAAAACAAAGAAGAACATAAACAAGTTACCTTTTGGTTGCTTATAGAAACGATGAAAGAAAGGAGGAGGTTACATCGGTGTCACTCTCAACATAAATCTCTCTCTCTTACTTACATGAATCTCAGTCTAACCTATTCCACAAAGAAATAAAAATTACATAAAAATAAAAATAAAAACCTACACTAAGCTAGAATGAAAACTAGACTAAGAATCCTTCTCAACTGAGTCACTCCCTATAGTCTCAGAAATCCCAATATTTATAGGCAAAAATTAAAATAGGGAGAGCGTATGAAAATAGGGGGAGCAAACACTCCTCCTTATCTCACAACATGACTGTGAATCCACGGCCTGGATGTGGCTAGGCCACATCCATTAAAAGGATCTCATAGATTTTGTCTTTTTTTTTCATTTTTCCAATTGGATTTTTTGTTAATCTTCTGATTTTGATGATTCTCCTTTATTTTCAGCTTTAACCAACTTGATTTGTAAAGATCCGTTTTAACTGATTTTTAACTGGTTTTATCTTCTTTGATTTGCCCTGATTTGTCCTGATTCTTGATTTGAATTAATTCTGAATTAAGTCAGAATTTATTTGAGATTTTGGACTTGTTTGCTTTTCCTTTTCTCTGGTAAAGTCCTGCACAATTTAAATGGTAAAAATAATTAATTAGCAGAGTTTTATTTAGAATAAAATGCAGGAACGTGATTACGAATATGCAATATTAGTGACCAATCATACCCCCACACCTATCTTTTGCTCGTCCTTAAGAAAAACAAATAAAAATAGAGATAACCAAATCTAACTCACTTTTGTAGGAATCACGGTTGCGCTTAGCATGTGCAACAAGCCGTTAAACCTCCCGGTTACCCCTAAAAGATGAGTTTTATCTCGTAAGGGTTTTCAGTGGATTGCACCCACAAAATCCGTAAAGAAAAAAAATAAAGTGTTAGTATTTTCGAAAAGCATTTTGAAAGGAGGATAAAGTATTTGAAGTATTATTGTAAGAGTTAAAGTAATCTATAAGTTATAGGAATCAAATTTTTCATTCCTAAACTTAGTCATTATTCAAAACTTGTTATCAATTAAGTAAGAAATCAAACTGTATTTCTCATCTAGTTTATTATTTTATCTTAAGTCATAGGCACCTTGACTCGGGGGTCTTCAACTATAACTCTTATGCCTTATTTTATTTTCATTTTTTTTTCATATTTTTAGTGGTATTATTCCTTAGTTCAATTAGGTTTTCTAATCTGCCCATGTAACGAGCCTTTAGTTGGTGACACCCAAACCGGACGGTTTAGGGCACCAGGTGAGAAAAACACCCCAAGGACTCGAGCAAACAAGGCCACAAAACTAAGAATTTTATTTATTATATGGATCACTTTTAGGCGTGAATACTTATGCTTTATGAGGCACAAGTACCCAGTATAATCAGAGGACTTTTTGCATATATAAATTTTTTTCTTTTTTTTATAAGACATAAGAATTTTTGTTTTTGAATCCTAAGTGTGTAAATGTATAAAGTATGCATATTTCATCAAGGTAAAAAATCAAAACTAAATTACTTTTCCAATTTTCTTCCTAAAGTCTAGGAACCAAATAAATAATCTTATTTTGACCAAGTATAAGAAATCCTACTTATGATTCTCTTATCCCTAAATTAACTCAATTTCTTACAGAATATAGGTCAAAATATTGTTTCTCATTTCAAAAAGTTTTTAAAAGCAAAGAAAATATTAATTTTATTTTATTTTTTAAATAAAAAGAAAATCTATGTATGTTAGAACCCTCCCCCACACTTATCTCATGCATTATCCTCAATGTATGAATGAATGCATAAATGCATGAAAAAGAAGAAAGGAAGGAAAATATTACCTTTAAGTGGTGGTTCTGGTGGTGGTCGGATTGGGTCAAGCGTTGCTACCCAATCAAGATAATGTGGTAGTTCTCAGAACGCACCTTTATTGACTTTTTCTATGTACATAATTATAATCCCCAATAAGAATAGGATCATGAAAGATCCTATCATGAAACTTATTCTCTTTACATGACCACTCTTGAAAAATCATCATGGAGTCATCTTGGTCTATACCTATGTCTAACAAAAGAATGTGACTTGGTTGAATGGTTAACTTGGGCTCAAGAGTGATAAGTTCGGGAACCAATACTAACTCGAAAAAATCAACTTTGGGTTCGAGAGTCATTTTTTGTTCAAGAGTCGGTTTTGGTTCAAAGTTGAGTCCAAATCAAAGAATTGAAATTCACATTCTTTTCTCATCAATGAAATATGACTATCGAAATTTGGTGATTCAATTTTTAGATCTATGGGTATGAGAATAAATGTTGGCTCGAGATATTTTGTCCAAATTGGGTAAGGATACCGGAGTCAATATAGATTCGAAGATGGAAACTGAATCACAAGGTTAGAGATTGGGGTCACATTCACATTCAAGTTCAATCTCATTGAATGGAAACTTGCCGGTTTCTCCAAGGTTTGGAATTAGCCAATTTAACGCCCCGATCCCCAGGTACGGGGACGTTATGGCGACGTACATACGCAGGGCGGAGATACCCTCACGTACGTACGCTAAGCCTCAATATAGGAAATAGCCTCCATATATACAAGAGTTCCAGTATTAAATAAGTACAAGAATACCTGCATAAGGGGGTTAGTGATCATGAGAGATATAGAAATATGAAAAATAAAAAAATAAAGGTTAAATAATAAAGATACCTATGAATGATATCAATGACGAGTCCTATGTGAATCCAATGAAATATCTGATAATACGATATCTGGTATCTCCAACCGGCACGTAAACCCAGGGTCGTCAGAAAGCGACCTAGTGAGTGGTAAAATGAAGGAAGCCGTAATATATACTACAGTAGTACAAGCACGATAATATATACGATATTTCAAGAGTATAAATAATAAGATATAGTATATTGACTTACACACTATCATGTATCAAGTCTTAGTCATTTACCATATTATATTTACACTAATAAGAATAGTAACTTGACAGTGTTAGTAGGAAACATGACTAATCTTGTTATAGTGTCATGAGTGTATAAGCATGGTGGGTGTACGAAGAATATATATGGAACTGAAAATACATGACTTGCAGAGTATATGTGTACATGAGTAGTATGCTACCACAAATAATATGTATCAGGAAGTGGAATAAAGTATATAGGTCACATGAGTAACATGATAGTGGATAAATTATCAGGAATAGAAACAAGTAGGCAAGTCATGTTATTTATACAATAAAAACAATCAGTACCACCTGGTATTTTAATCAATCTATTCTAGTATCCTATACCACTGGCAGTTCATACTGGAGCCCGCACTCTAGTCGAACCCATCCAGACATGGCATACGGGTACCATTATCCAAACGAGAGAATGACCAAATAGCAAGTGTTTTGGACATTACTATTGTTGGGTTATTAAATTTATCATGTACTAGGTGTGAATAGCAAGCGCACTGAGGATGCCTTCATCATGCAACACCCCGCGATGTGAGATTCTAGAGGTGGCCCCTATGGATTCAAGAGGTGGCCCCCACCATGTATGTGGTGTTGCACTTTGTTCCGTGTGGCACTTAGTTCCACACACCATGTGCCTGACGCCAGCATGACCGTGCATATAACGGGATCACATATAATAGGAATACTGAGTCTGATCAGTAACAACATCAATAATAAGAGCACCAGAGACATCCTCGTCACCCAACACCAGGCGGAGTAAGGATTCTAGAGGTGGCCCCCACGGATTCAAGAGGTGGCCCACACGGATAGGTGTGATGTGGCACTTTACTCTGTGTGGCACTTAGTTTCACACATATTCCGCCGGACGCTGCCATGACTGTGCTAATAATTGGTACACCAAATGCTAGCGTGTTAACAATATTTATAACATATAATAAGTTAACAGGATTTTTATCAGTATTGCGGTTACGGTTACATGAACAAGTATATAATGTAACAGGAGTACATAAATATTCAATATCAGTAATCTAAGTAATAAGAGCAGTGAACCTACAACAGGAATATAGAAACAATCAATCGCATGTATATCAGTGAATCTATGTAACTGCGATGTAAGAAAATAGTGTACAGAGTATCCGCGTAACGGTGTGATTACTCATCAATTTGCATATTTATTGTCACATTTCCCATTTATTTATAATAAAACTCTGCTATTTGATCTATTTTTGCTTAGTGATGTGCAGACTTTTATAAAAAGGAGAAAAATAGGAAAAGAAAAAAAGCCCAAAAGGAATAAACTCAGACATTGAGGCAATCATATTTGGAGATTGAAAAGAAAATTCAAATTAAATTCGTGATTGGAAATCAATTATTCTCCAAGTAGAAGAAAGGATATTCTCAACATATTTAGGGTTTAAATTCAAATTCTGAGAATATAACCTTTAATTATATGGCAAGATAAAGTCATAGAAGGAAACTCCAAAAGTCTACAATCAAAATTCGGATTCAGGTTGAGCATTATTTAGTAATTTGATCATAACTTTCGTTATAAAAATACAAATTTGATGATTCAAGATGCTTAAGAAAGAAGACTAAAAGGGTTACAACTCTTCTGTTGACTACTATTTCATTTCAATCGTTTGATGAGTGATATTTAGCCATCAATATGACAGCTAGCTGCAGCCCAACTAAATAAATTTCCAATCAAGAGAAGAAAATGATATTCTCAGCATATTCACAGTTCAACTTTAAAATTCTGAGAATATACTTTTGATGAGTCAACATTTGATAAGTCACTATCCCAGACTTCCTCCTATAAATACCCTAGCAGAGACATGAGCAGAGACATCTCAGATTCGAAGCAGAGATAGATTTTAGACCAGTTTTTCATTCTTTTTAATGTAGGTTTTTATTTTTCTTTTATGTAATTTTTAGTTTTCTTTATGTAACTGAGAGGAGAGACGAATTTCATGAAGGAATGAGAGCAAGCTTGTACTAAGAGTGACACTGGTGTAAGTAATTCTTTTCTTTCATTGTTATTTGAATCGAATCGAAGTTTCTTTTTCTTCTTTACTCTTGTTTTCGTTTACTTTCCTCTAATGTGTTGCAACCAAGTGAATCTGATAGCCTCAAGACTGCTTCGCCATTGCAAGTGCCCTTTATGGTCTATGGTGATGAACAACCATTCTTTTGTTAGTTAGCTTGCCCTTTTATTCATAGTGTAGATCGGGAATGGGGAAGATCCTACACGTAATGCTTGATCGCCTTCAACGACAGGTAAGTCGTAGCTACGGATCTAAGGTATATGAGCACTGAAGAGGTAAGTAATTTTTAGGTTTAACTTTCTTTCTTTTCTTTTAACTTTTAGTTTATATAACAACACCACAATCTCACAACTCTTTTATCACTCTTTTCAATTTCTTTGTATATATCCATTTTCTATTTTCTCCACCTTCTCAATCTACCACTTTCTTCCTAACTTAACTTTAACTTATTTTCCTTTTCTTCTAAAGAACTAAAAGAAGATCTTTAATCATTGATTGTAACTTAAAAGAGAACTTGCTAAAAAAGCTTCCATCGCTAGTCCCTCCTTGTAGATCACGACCCACATAGCCACTTGCTATAGCGGTAGAGTTGAGCACTTTGCACTACTTTTATAATTTCTGAAATTCTGTATTCTGGTGTGCAGGTAAACCTCAATTAAATTTTGGCGCCATTGCCAGGGAGGGAACGTATTGTTATTAATTACTAAGTGGTTAGTTTTTCTTCTTTATTTTTGTGTGCAGGAGTAGATTACAGAAAGTTAACAACTACAAAAGGTAACTCTGCAGTTATTCTGCTTTCCTGTTAACTATTCTGCACACACTATATTTTTTTTAATTCAATAGTTACTTGTGTATTTAATAAATTAAAAAAACAGTTAGATTTTGCATTTAGGCATTTGTCTAATTTCGTTTACATTTACATTACTGTTGAAGAGTGCTGGATCAAAGGTACATGTGCATAGCATGTATGTAGTATAGAAACACTTTTAAATTGTTTACATTACTTAAGTGTTGCTTTTCATATACATGTACATGTTGCACTAAATTGATTTAAGGGCTTGTCCTATAAACAAGATAAGGTGGGGAAGTCATTACCCTCCCTTAGTCAACAAACAATCTCCTACTCACTAACCAAAGCCTAACTAAACTGAGTAGACGTTGGCCCTTAAAGATATCTCGGACTCAATAGGAGACTGACCTAAGGGGGAAGTTGATTAGAATTTGACTCTTGCCAAGTCGGTGTCAAAGGTTGAGGATTGAGAGGCAAAACCTCGAAGGCTGGTGGTTTGGCTTAATTAGGCCCGTCGCTTTTAAGCGCGGATACCTCCCACCAATCTTGCCCCTACCTAGCTGATTAACTTATGGTCAGATTCTGCAATATACCCCCCGTGGATAGTCTATCAGTTAGGAGTCGTCTATGTCTAAGGTCTACCCTAACTTAGGCTAGTTTTTTTTGTTCTTTTTTTATTTGTTTGCTTGTTTTACTTTTTTGTTTTAGACATCTTGGTGATATGGATTGTAATTACAATTATTCATATGTAAATAGTGATCCATATTTCATCCCGACCTCTTTTTACTCGGATATTACCAACCCGACATATCATAACTTTAACCAACCTAGTGTGCCGAATTGGTCTTATCCGAATCAGTACATGCCCCAGTCCCAATACTATGAGCAAGACTGGAATAATCATCACTACTCTTCACAGAGCCAATGGGGATACAACTCCCCTGAGTCATATTGTCAACCACCTTACCAATACCCAGCTTCTTATACTCCTCCTGAGCAACCATTAGAAGAATCAATTGACTGGGAAAAGAGGATGGAAGTCTTAGAAGAGCTTGAGCAACGAATTCAAATTCTAGAAGACTCAAAATCCCATCAAAATTTTCAAATCAGAGATCATTACTCTATTTTTCAAGAAGAATATACCGGCTTAGAAAAGAGTACGGAATCCATGATTCAATTCCAAAGTGATCCACTCGATATGATAGAGGCAAGACTTAGTCGATTGGAATACATGCGTAGAAATAAGGAAACTCTCCCTACTCAATCTTTGACTATTCCCGACACTTCTAACCATATTGATGAAAACCAAGAATCATGGTATATTGAAGACTTTGATAAATTCAATTTTACCACAAAATCTTGGACTTGACCAATATCAACCCATCGACGAATTGGCAAGTCTTCATTTTAATGAGATTGAACTTGATTATGAATGTGAACTCCATCCCCAACTTTGTGATTCAGTTCTCATCTTCGAATCTAGTTGACTCCGTATTCTTACCCAATTTGAACCAATTTTTCAAGCCAACATTTATTTCCGTACCCATAGATCTAGAAATTGAATCACCAATTTTGGATAGTCACATTCCATTAATGGGAAAAGAATGTGAATTTCAATTATTGGATTTGGACTCAACTCTTGAATCAAAAGACTCTCGAACCCAAAGTTGATTTTCCCGAGTTAGTTTTGGTTTTCGAACCTATCATTCTTAAGCCCAAGTCAATCATTCCATCAAGTTACATTTTGTTGGATATAGGCATTGACCATGATAACTCCGTGATGATTTTTCAAGACTGGTCATGTAAAGGGAATAAGTTTCATGATAGGATCTTTCAGGATCCTATTCATATTGGGGACTGTAAATATATAAATAGGAAAGAGGTCAATAAGGGTGGGTTCCGTGAACCACCACATTATCTTGATTGGGTAGCAACGCTTGACCCAATCCGACCACCACCGGAACCACCACCTTATGGTAATGTTTTCCTCCTTTTTCTTCTTTTTCATATATTTATGCATTCATTCATACATTGGGGACAATGCATGAGATAGATGTGAGGGAGAGTTCTAACATAATTTCTAATATAACATAGGTTTTCTTATATTTAAATAAAAAAAATTTAAAAAATTTTAAAAAAAAATAAATATAAATAAAAATAAAAATTTCTTTTTAAAAAAAACTTTTTGAAAAGAGAGCAATATTTTGACATATTTTTTTGTAAGATATTAAGTTAATTTTAAGAAATAGGAGAATCATAATTAGGATTTCTTATAATTGGTCAAAATAAGACTATTTGTTTGATTTCTAGGGTTAGGAAGAAAATTTGAAAAGTAATTTAGTCTTGATTTTTACCTTGATAAAATATGCATGCTTATACACTTACACGCTTAGGGTTCAAAAAAAACAAAGATTTCTTATGCCTTATAAAAAAAGAAAATATATATATAATCCTCTGATTAAGCTGGGCATTTGTGCCTCATAAAGCATAAGTATTCATGCCTAAAGCGGTTCATATAATAAAATCATTAGTTTTGTGGCCTTGTTTGCTCGAGTCCTTAAGTCCTTGGGTGTTTTCTCATCCGGTGCCCAAAAACCGTCTGGTTTAGGAGTTACCGATTAAAGGCTCGTTACATGGGCAGACTACAAAGCCTAATAGAACTAAGGAATAATAGCACCAAAAATAAATAAATAAAATAAGGCATAAGAGTTAGAGTTAAAGAACTCTTAGTCAAAATTTCACGGTTAGAAAGAAGCATAAGACTTAGGCTAAAATAATAGACTAGATGAGAAATTCAATTTGACCTCTTATCTTGATTGATAACAGGTTTTTGAATAGAGACTAAGTTTAGGAATGAAAAATTCAATTTTCCTATAACTTATAGATTACTTGAACTCTTACAAATAATAATTCAAAATTATCTCTCCTTTTCAAAATGCTTTTCAAAAATACTAACACTTTGTTTTTCTTTCTTTATGAATTTTGTGGGTGTAATCCACTGAAAACCTTCACGAGACAACACTCGTCCTCTAGGAAAAACCTAGAGGTTTAATGGCTTGTTGTACATGCTCAGTGCAATTGCGTGATCTACGAAAGTGGTCTAATAATTTCTTAGATTTAGTTTTAATGTTTTGCTCGAGGGCGAGCAAATGATAGGTGTGGGGGTGTGATTACTCATCAATTTTGCATATATTTATTATCACATTCCCATATTTATTTTTAATAAAACTCTGCTATTTGATCTATTTTTGCTTAGTGATGTGCAGACTTTTATAAAAAGGAGAAAAACAGGAAAAGAGCCCAAAAAGCCCAGTAAACTCAGACATTTGAGGCAATCATATTTGGAGGTTGAAAAGAAAATCCAACTAGATTCGTGATTGGAAATCAATTATTCTCCAAGTAGAAGAAAGGATATTCTTAGCATATTTAGGGTTTAAATTCAAATTCTGAGAATATACCCTTTAATTATATGGCAAGACAGAGTCATAGAAGAAAACTCCAAAAGTCTACAATCAAAATTCGGATTCAGCCCTGAGCATCGTTTAGTAATTTGATCATAACTTTTATTATAAAAATACAAATCTGATAATTCAAGATGCCTAAGAAAGAAGACTAAAAGAGCTACAACTCTTCTATTGACTACTATTTTCATTTCAATCATTTGATGAGTAATATTTAGCCATCAATATGACAGCTAGCTGCAGCCCAACTCAATTAAATTTCCAATCAAGAGAAGAAAAAGATATTCTCAGCATATTCACAGTTCAACTTTAAAATTATGAGAATATACCTTTTAATGAGTCAAATATTGATGAGTCACTATCCCAGACTTCCTCCTATAAATACCCTAGCGAGACATGAGCAGAGACATCTCAGATTCGAAGTAGAGATAGATTTTAGGCCAGTTTTTCATTCCTTTTAGTGTAGGTTTTTATTTTTCCTTTTATGTAATTTTTACATTTCTTTATGTAACTGAGAAGAGAGACGACTTTCATGAAGGAATGAGAGCAAGCTTGTACTAAGGGTGACACCGGTGTAAGTAAGTCTTTTCTTTCATTGTTATTTGAATCGAATCGAAGTTTCTTTTTCTTCTTTACTCTTGTTTTCGTTTACTTCCTCTGATGTGTTGCAATCCAAGTGAATCTGATAGCATCGAGACTGCTTCTCCATTGCAAGTGCTCTTTATGGCCTATGGTGATGAACAACCATTCTTTATTAGTTTAGCATGCCCTTTTATTCATAGTGTATATCGGGAATGGGGAAGATCCTACACGCCATGCTTGATCGCCTTCAACGACTAGGTAAGTCGTAGCTACACATCCGAGGTATATGAGCACTGAAGAGGTAAGTAATTTTAGGTTTAACTTTCTTTCTTTTCTTTTAACTTGTAATTTAGATCACCAACACCACAATCTCACAACTCTTTTATCACTCTTTTCAATTTCTTTGTATATGTCCATTTTTTAATTTCTCCACCTTCTCAATCTACCACTTTTTAACTTAATTTTAACCTATTTTCCTTTTCTTTTAAAGAACTAAAAGAAGATCTTTAACCATTGATTGTAACTTAAAAGAGAACTTGCTAAAAAAGCTTCCATCGCTAGTCCCTCCTTGTGGATCACGACCCGTATAGCCACTTGCTATAGCGGTACAATTGAGCACCTTGCACTACTTTTATAAAGTTCTGAAATTCTGTATTCTTGTGTGCAGGTAAAACCTCAATCACGGTGTCCAGTGAAATAGTGTATCCGTATATCAGTGGGTCATGAATAGGAAATAATAGTGTCGAGTGAATCGATATCTATGTAACAGTGATATATGTACATGGAACAACAATATCTATTGTACAGGTATTTACAGGAAATACAGTGTTCAGTGTACTACACTATCCGTATAACGACAATACAGATACATGTAATAAAGGTATCCAAAACTGTTGGCCCAGAGGCCTTCCACTCTAGTTTTGATGATGATTAACTCATGTAGTTATGTTGACTAATAATCTTGTGATGTTTAGTTTCAGATCTCTAAACAAGATATTAGTTGGTGATTAGCTTCAACAAAGATGTTTTGGAAGCTTTCACGTGGTGATTCAAGAGCCCGAGCGTCAAAGTTATATCTAGCACTCGTTGGAGTCAAGCTCGGTGGATCACGGTTTGGATCGAGTCGACTTGGAGATGCGCTCTACAAGAAGACCTCGGTACATAGTTTAGTTTATAGTTTAGATCCATTTGTAAAGATTAGATAGTATGGTATGCTCAAGTTCACAACACACACACGTTTCATGTTTGGTTTATTGGTTTTCGGTTGGTTTAACCGATCTTGTTTTCATGAATAGATAGTATCAAAACAAGTTTACATTGTTTTATGTATATAGTTATGTTCTATATACATGTATGCTTCAACTATTTAAACAAACTTAGGTTGATAGTCTAATCATGAGTTTGGTGTTATGGTATTTTAACAAAACATATTTTCGGATTTAAGCCAAAAACATTGATATATTCTATTTCATGTATATTGGATTATATCCATATACTATATGCTTCAAGTTGTTTCAAATATCATGTTTTTGTTTTTGGATGAGTTTTAGACAAAACGAATTTTCAATTCAAAATCCAAGTTTGGAAAATACGGATTTTGGTTTTCGGCAAAATTTTCATAACACAAAAATGGTTCAATTGTTTGAAATATGTGTTGAATTTTTTCACACATGTTTGTATATCAAAGTATTATACTAAAACTATTTTTGTGGATTTTTAGAGAATTTTATGGAATTTATTTGGCAAAAAAAGACCAAGTTTTTCAAACCTGTATTTAAGGCTGCCAGGCTCTGGCGGTCGACCGGACCGGTCGACCGGACATGCACAAAACGTGCACAAGGCCATTGGTTTGGCTGGTCGACCGCACGGTCGACCGACTGAAGTGTCCTTACTCTCGGGTAAGGACGATCGACTGGGCGGTCGACCGTTAGGTTGCAACGGTCAAAATTCGACCGTTGGCCGGTCGACCGGATAGTCAAATTTGACCCATAATTGCAGCGCACGGCTAGTTTTTTTAAATGGCTATAAAAACCCCATTTGAAGAGCTGTTTTTCTCAAGAATTTTAAGAGAGAATTTTCATTGTTCCAAGTGTTTATCCAAGTTTTTGAAAAGAGTTTTTAATGCCAAAAGATCAATCTTCATTGTTTTAAAAGTGTTTTGTTATTTCAAAGAAAATAGTCTTTTGGGAATTTGTTTTGGTCTAAAAATTCTATATCTTTTTGGAGATTTCCCAAGTGATTTTCTTTGTTCAAAAACACTTTGTTTTCTCACACTGAGCTTATCATTCTATCATTTCTATAGGATCTTGTTTTTGTGGAAAAAGAATTTGTTTGTGGTCTTTTGATCACTTAGTTGTAAACCCTCCTACTTTGTGTTATCCCTCTTGTGTAGAAGTTAACTTGTGGAGTGGTGGCTTTGTGCCCTATCCCTCTAGTGAGAGGTTGATTGGTTGTGTGGCTTTGTGCCCATCCCTCAAGTTGTGAGGTGATCGATTTGTGGTGGCTTTGTGCCTAGCCTCTAAGTGTAGAGGTTGTTTGGTTGAGAGAGGAGTTGTGTGCTCCATATTGTAATTGCCCCAAATCCTCAGTGGAGGTTCCCTGTGTGGGAGTCCTTTGTGAACGAGTTAGTGGAATTCTTCTGTGTGAAGGCGGGGACGTAGAGCTGGGTGCTCGAACCTCGAAATAAATCTCAGTATTTGCGTTTGATCCATTGACTCTAACTCTCTCTCTCTTTACTATTGTGCCTTGCATCATTCATATTGTCATATATCCATTATATGCTTGGTTTGTTTGTGTGTGCCTCACTTGTGCTTAACCACGAGAGCTTCATATAGCGCCTCAACTCTTATCAGAGGAATCAAGAGGAGTTAGTCCAGAGCCCTTCACGGGAATTCGGCTACACTCGTTGGTTGCATTAAGTGTTGTTGCAATTAAGTTTAATTTCCGCATTTTGTTCATTAGATTAGTCGTACACTATTCACCCCCCTCTAGGTGTACTTTCAACAACCATGCTGACACAGGCTCGTTCAATGTCCAGCATATCGGTGGTTCGGTAATAGTGAGTGTGTCCGAGTGATATGTGTAACATGAAACATGTGTCTAAATATTTAGATATCCATAGTTGTTATCACGATTTCATTAATAAAGAAATTATCTACAATCTATCCTTTCCTACTCTTCACCACCTTTTTAATAATCGTTCATTTATGATAATCAATAATCACTAAACTAATAGCTTTATCAATAGTCCAATCATCACGTATTATCAATATATAACTACTTCATCTGTCTTTTTATATTAAATCAATACTTACAATTAAATATTATTGTAGTAAATATGTTAAGAAAGTAATCACATATATT